>JAZHYW010032277.1:2514-34644 GCA_037355805.1 Ixodes ricinus | reverse complement strand
TGTACGAGGATCAGAAGTTGAGGAGTTGGAATTCGGATTGCCGAGCATGCAGGCACATTCACATATATTTATATTCGGGTTACCTCTCGCAGTGCGCGAAGGCATTTTCGCAGGGGGGAGGGGAGGAGAAAGGTATATAGTTAGTCGTGAAGGTAGAAATGCACCCGTGCATATCTAACAAAAAATTGCGGTGGCTTAGCTTGGCATATGCCAGGATATACGCAGCGTGAGCTTATGCGCACAAAATGAGAGGCGCTTTCAAGCGGCTCCGGTGCAGCGTCAGACTTGGCTACTATGCGACGGAGGCGGACAGCTGCGCACGCGGCGGCACCAGTGCGTCTACCGCGGCTATGACGTCACTCCTCTGGACTGTGCAGACTGGCGAGGCGCGCGTGGTGGCGGCGGAGCGCGCGGCGGCAACGGCTCCGGCGCGCCAGCTGTGCGCCGTGTGACGTCACTGCTCCTCGCGAATGCGCAGACCGGGGAGGCGCACGCGGCGGTGGCGTCTCCGGCGCGCCAGCTGTGTGCCGTGTGAGGTCACTGCTCCTCGCGCTTGCGCAGCACGGAGCAGGGTTCATTATGCGAGCGACGCGAAAGTGCTCAACTCGGCCAGTGTAGCTCACGCTACAAAAACAAGAAACGCAAGCACACAGATAAATGCACTCAGAAAACGAAAACGAGCCCAGAATGAGATAAAAGCCACATTGGCTGCTAACATTCTAGGTACCTACCAACGTTCCATGTTTTTGGACGTAAGCCAACACTTTGACCGAAGCGCTCAGACAGACTTGCAAGGTGCATTTCACCACGGTCAGTCTCCTTGAATTTTAGTTGTCTTGCAACTGACGCAGAGGGGCAGAGTCGATTCAGGAAATGTTGCAAATTTCATCATCGTAGACAAGCGCTAAAAAATAGACAGGGACAAGAAGTTGACGTAAACACTGGCGAACTCGCAACTAACGTTTAATGAAAAAACAATCTCTTAGATAGCCGTGATAAACGTCAGTCTTTACTACAACCGGTGTAGCGTTCTATCAAGAAATTCATATTATTTTGGTGATAAGGTTATGGATGATGTCGCTTGTACGCCTGGTGCCTATCGCTCTAATCTCAAACGCCTCGTTTAGCTCTCTAGATATTTATCTGGGGTTCTGGCCAAAAATTGTGTGTCGTCAAATGACTAGGAGCAAAGGCAGCGGCTGCAGTGTCTTGCCAGATGTCCTGATGGGGGTTGCTCATGTTGCCGCGTCAAGTTTGCGGGCGCAACTGTTAAAACATCAACCTGTCTGACCAATGTATACATAACCGTATGACAGTGGAATTTAGTACACAACTCCGGTCGTGCATTCTATGTATTTTTTGTGGTGTTTCGTTTTGCAATTTTATTTTGCAAGAGCAAAATTAGTGACAGCAGCGGCCAGGCACTCCAGCCGCTGCCCTTGATCCCGTCATTTGATGACACCAAATTTTTGGCCAGATTCCAAGATAAAGCATCTAGAAAGTTACACGAGGCGTTTGAGATGGAAGCCAATGGCATGAAATGTACAACTGACACATTCATAACCTCATCAGAAAAAGAAAATGAATCTCTTCATAGAGGGTTACACTGGTTGTAGTCATGAGTGACGTTTCTCACGGCTATTTAAGAGATTGTTTTTTCAATATTTGTCAGTTGCGAGTGCGCCAGTGTTTACGTCAACTTCTTGTCCCTGTCTATTTTTTCGGCGCTTGTCACGATAATGAACCAACTAGCCCGAATCGCAACATTAATGAATTTCGTCAGCACTGCAGTGTTTCTAGGTCATTATTACGTCTTCTGGTGCTGAAAAATTATCGCGCAGGTGTGATACACTGAAATAGAAGCACGCACATGCCACGGCGCAAAGACACATTTCACTGGGACTGTATTCAGTTACGGCTGGCCCTAGGGGGGTCGGTGGCTCACCACAGGTCAGAACACGTGTAGCGAAAGATTGCGCTGCAGAAACCAGAGGTCCTGGACATTATCCCCACCCCTACTCAACTAATCAACCAGTATACGGAAACAACTGGGAGTCCCGGTTCCCACTGTCCCACTTGCCGTACATGTTGCACACCACGTGCTCAGTTGGTTTTGACATTTATTGGTTGCCAAACTTTGTAAAAATCATACGCGGCAAACAAAGGGCGAGCTCACAGAGTGCACCGACAATACACAACACCGATGATGCCCAAGATGCACATAATAAAGACGCCATCTCTGTTTTGCAGGGAACTAGAAAACCTATGTCAAACCTAAACCATGAAAACACAAACGAGCTAAAAAGAAAATGCTGTAAGTTTGGTACATCCTGGCTAATGTTACGCTAACATTTTAAAATCCAAGCTAAACGGAACTATTTTATATAATTTTTAATAGGTTAAGTTACACACAGGGAATTATCATGGTTGAACTATATTCGGCTGTGCAGTGAAACGGCGTGCTTCGGCTCTCTAACTCTGGCTCCATTGCCACGGAAAGTTGTTCCTAAATATATCACTTTCTTGCTCTTTTCGATTCTCTACCCCTCATCCTCCTCTCCTGCTTTGCCGCTCTACCAGTTCTATCCCCATGCTCTCTGCCATTCGCGGAGATAACCGCCCATGGAAACAGGGCGCATGGTGTTTCCTACATATATATTTTTTTAACTTGCTTAATATAGGGGAACGGGCATTTAATATATATTTTGATGAGTTGAAATGTTTCATGCAGTGGTGGTTGAGCGCTTACTCCGACACTGGTGTACGCTTGGTTGTTTAACGGTAGTTTTATGGTGTAGTGTGTTACTACTGGGTGTCCCAATAAGCGGCCAGGCTCTTTAAGTTGACCATATAATTCTGTTTCTTAACCTATCGCGCTACGACTTTGCGCAGCGTTGCCCGCAGATGCTGCTTTTTTGTTTGTAAAATTTACAAAGAGCGAACTTACCTGAGGAAAATGGAAAGAAAGAAAAAGGCTTAGCTCCTATGGAAATGCGGCGAAGCCACCGGTCTTCAAACAATACGGCGCCATTTCGCACGGGAGACAAGAGATGGTGCAAGCGGTCACGACGCCAACTGCCGCCAACGAACGAGCGTACGGCGCCGAAAGCCGCCGTCTTTTGCAGACAATATTTTCGACTCAAAAGCGGCATGAGCTTTTATGATATCATGTTTTCAATGCAATATTTTATCATCCTTACTAGTAAAATATACTGAATGGACACATAATCGATTTAGAAAAATAGTTTGTTCGGGATATTTTAACTGTTTCTTTTGTGGTACCGATGTCGTCTGCTTTGCAGTTCCTTGTTGTTACCGCGCCTGTTTTTGTTTCTGCGATTGTCGCCGTCTGCGGAACGCGAGCCGCTTTTGAGTCAAAAAGATTGTCTGCTAAAGACAGCCGGCTCTCGGCGCCGTATGCTCGTTCGTTGGCGGCAGTTGGCGTTGCGAACCGCTTGCACCATCTCTTGTCTCCCATGCGAAACGGCGCCGTATTGTTTGAAGACCATGTGGCTTCGCCGCGTTTCCAAAGGAGCTGAAGCCTTTTTCTTTCTTTACGTTTTCCTCAAGTAAGTTCGCTCTTTGCAAATATTACAAACAATGCACCGTCTGTGGGCAGCGCTGCGAAAGTCGTAGCGCAATAGGTCAAGAAATTGAATTTTGCGGTCCGATTTAAAGTGCCTGGCCACTCCTTGATACACCCAGTAGTTCCCGCATATTTGTACAGGTGATTCATGCAGTTGTTAATGACCGATTGGTACCCAACTCAACCTCGTGCAGGGTGTCTATGAACTGGAGAAAGGGTAATGTTCAGGTAGTTGGCGATTGGAAAAGTCTGAAGATTTCCAACCTAATCACCATCGATCAGAGAAATTCAGCCTTCCTTTGTCTGAATCTCAGCAAAAGACACGTGTGGTGTGACACATGAACCTTTCTACTCAGGTACTCAGCCAGCCTGCCAGTGTAAATCTCTGCTTGGAAACTAGAGTCTTCGGAGAATCCAGAGATACCATTTCATCTCGAAATGTATGAAAAAGACAAACTTCTATACTCTAAATGAACTGCTGCTGCTTGTGGCAGATTTGTGGAATGGCTTCATGTGCGAGAGTTTGTCTCTATAGCTACCCCAATTGCTCCTGAATGTACTTTCTATTGGCATTTTGTTTACAGGTTATGAACATCATGGCTGTTGAGGTAGCTTTTGCTGCAGGGGAGAGGATATCCATCAGCTTGACAGTTCACAAAGGCTTTAGCAGCCAGGATTTTGGATGATGCGAGAACAATGACGCTTGCATTTAGCTCATATATTTTTTTGCCAGAAGTTGTACGACCAACCTCCAGGGTTGTCTCATCTGACAGCAGGACATGCCGGCTACTGTGGCGTCATTCAATGTAGACAGTTAGAGAGCACTTTTAATGCATGGGTGGTATAGAATGCTATACACATCAGTCGGAGGCACATTCCAGACAACATACCGTAGCATCTGCTGCCGGGATCTTCTGATTGGTTATCATTGCTGTTTTCAATTTCCAGTTTGTTTCTTTTCTTCAGTGGGAGCTCATAAAAGTGGCACTGTACAGAGAGGGACAGAGTGGCAGACAGGTGAGCTGCACAAGACAAGCTGCTGGCTCTCGTGATCATCTCCAAAAGCTTTTGGATGGGCTAAATGACAGACGTGCCTGGACATTTAGAAATGGTAAACACAATCTAGATTACCTTTGAACTACGCCTTGGTCTGAGGGCTGCAGCTTGGGTACTGTGTTTGGCTGCTAGAATTGAACTGGATATGCCAAGCGGCACATGTCGCCAAGTAGGCACACGCTGGGACGCTTATCCGCAAACTCCGTTTCCTGATCCTTGAGCCACCGAAGACCAGGCCAAAGAGATCCTGAGTCAAGTTAAAGTTTTTGTATTAATCTTGTTAGTAGCAGCATTGTAATCGTTAAATAAAATTTCGGCGTAGCCCCGCTCATTGTGGCACACCGAGCAAAGCAGAAGCAAAAGAACGGAGATAACGACTAAAAAAAGTGACATCATCAGCAGGGTCCGATAACCCTTGCTCGCCAATAGGCTGACTTGGGTATGCCAACGATGACGTCACAAAGCTTTGGACAAGTTAAAGGTGGAAGAAAGCGGTAACAATGCATGCTCCTGCTATAATCACTGCACATATTTTTCCAAATAAATGCAGTTTACGTTGACTGTTGCCCAAGTTTAGTGCGATTACTGAATTAACAGGCTAAAATGCTATGAAAGTCTGCTGCTAACTCAGATTTCTTAAAAGTGCTTCAGCTTCCCTTAATGCTAGTTTGACTTAGTTGCACAAGCCTGTGCCAGTGCACAAACTAGAGCATATACATTCCTCTACTGTTTTGCATTTAATGCACTGCAAAAGAAAAATGTTCAGATATCATTAAGCCCAAGAAGCTAAACCAATAATTTGAATGTGACCTACAGTAGGCTCATTAATTCAAAATCCAGGAAGTCACGAATTTTGTATAAATGATCAGAAGCTTGAAACATGAGAGGTTCATATAAATATGTTGGAAGATAAATTATGATTTTCTATATGGATGGCTACACACACGAAAGATATTTAATGATTTACTCTGCACAGGCCTATTAATCAATAAGCTGGTATTCTATTCATGAAACATGGGTAAAATTTATGACAAGTTTATTCAACCCTAAAAATGTGTTTATCAGGGACTGTTTAGACAGCACATGACACCTGAAAACAAAATTAAGTTTGTTCAACTAGCAAAAACATTTTCTATTATGGACTGTTAGGCTGGGACCATGAGTAATGAAAACTGCATTGTGTTGCAGTTTCTCTAGCAACTTGCGTGAACGCTGTGACATAAAGCCGTGCCGCCACATCCCAGTCCGTGCAAGTTTATATGAAAACTGCCACGCGGCGCCCGTTTTTGCCGCCTCAGTGTCCTCTGCTTCAGAGACGTGTATAAAGATAGTTTAACCATTCGTCGGGATGTATAAAAGGCAATGAGGAGGGCGCCTTTGGCTGAAGGTAGGCTGGCGTGTTCCAGAGTGTTTTCACAAATATGTATGCGGCCAACCAGAAGCCGCGCTTAATATCCTGGTGGTGGTTGTGAGAAACAAAATTAATAAGCTCGTCGGAGTAACTTTCGGTGACTGGGGTGCAGTGATGTTTTGATCGTGGGTCATGCAAAATCACGGTGGAAGATATGGAAACTATAAAAATCATGCGCTCCCAGCTGAACGATTGACGTAATCCGTACACAAGATGCCGAGCGCTGGGAATCTCCTGTCGAAGCGGTCAGTCTCCATTTGAGCAAAACAGAAATCAAGCGGCACATTCGTTTCTTACATCTTCTTCCATAACCATAATCGAAATATTGCGTGTACATATTTTTATTTACCACGAAGAGTTACTACATTTAACTCTTACGCACTTATCGAAAACGTTCCTCGCTACCATGGCTAGGGATTATTTTCAGCTTCGGTTGGTCAAGAGAGCTTGTCAAGCCCTCTATCTGCGTCTGATGCACGCCTTGGCTCTGCTTGGTGCTTTCATAACCAAGTTCTATATATGCGGCTCTGCTCTGCTATAGCCCTGTTGAGTGCGCTTCTTACTGAGCACCAGTGCACCGCGAGAAAGCCACCCCTGTAAAAGCAAGCATCACGGGTGCTGTTTCTCCGCAGTGCACCGGTGCTCGGAGAGAAGTGCACTCAACAGGGCTGCGAGAACAAAAGGAATTACACGAAAACGTCGCTTCAAATTAAGCGGCTTAGGAATACGTTAAAAACGTAGAGGGACAACCCAAGTTTTGAAATTTGTTTGACTTAACGAGAGGTATTAAATATCCAAATCGAATTAATTGCGAGCCTACTGCATACTCTAAAGGAGATATGGCTCACTTGAATGTGCTTAATATCACTCAATGGTTTAATTTAGCTAGTTTTAGTTCTCAAGCACTTGTTATGATGGGTATTCAAACCAATGAACATTTTACTTTGGCTTAATTTATGAGAGGTTTATGTTATATGTCATGTGTAGTAGAAAGGTGGGGAGCTGGGCTAGATGGTAAACACGTTGCTTGCTGATGTTAACCATGTATGTCATTTACAGTTTGTTGTGATTGTGTAGTATTGATTTCGAAATCCTCTTCTGCTCAATATTTCAGTCTGCCCTTGCATGCACCATGAAGATACCAGAGAGGTCTTCAATTGAAG
The DNA here is from genome assembly GCA_037355805.1 of Ixodes ricinus. NCBI lineage: Eukaryota > Metazoa > Arthropoda > Arachnida > Ixodida > Ixodidae > Ixodes > Ixodes ricinus. Next base: position 27,428 of record JAZHYW010032277.1, on the reverse strand, counting down.
GACAACTGGAAGCACAAGCATGGAAGGACATCTAGACGGCGAGCGCAAGGACAACTGTAACGTAAAAGTTCCCCCAACTTAAAGCAAGGCATGCCTCTTCCAATAAAGGCATTGTGGGGAAACTTCTTAATTGGTTCGTTGGTTCAGCTATCATCTCAAGGAACAGCTGAGCTCACGCAAACAAAATCCTGGCAATAAGTAGTAGAGGTTGTGTGCTCTTTTTCTTTTTGAACTCTTGTAGTTTCGGTCTAAGGATGAAGGATTATAAAAGTTCATATATTGAATGATGGAGCTATGAACTTCCATACCCCAAAAGCTTTAAGTCACCGGCTTGCTTGAACATGGAAGCTGTTCGCACTAAATAACGAAGCACTAGACCTTTCTGTCTTCTTGGAGCCCTAGCTATGAGCCACCCAAACCAATCCTGCACCTCGAATACATCAGGTGATACCCCTGGCAGAGGTATAGCCCTTCCAGAGGAGTCTCTTGATGTTTTAGAGGTGCAGGTGGTACGGATGGCTAATAACTTTGGCTTTATATAAGGCCGAAAGGTATACTGCTTCGCTATTTAGTGCCGACAGCTTTCATCATTCCTACCGATAGCTCTACGTAGTGGGGTACCGCCATTCCGCCATTTTACGAAATTATGTGGCTTGATTTTACAGAGGGCCCAGTTCCTAGATTACGGGAAACCATGCCGGCAATATGAAAGCCGCAACGTTTACCATTACAATGGAAAAACGTTTAACTGTCCGTAAAGATAGTGAAATACAGATGTTTCGTCATTTTACAAAAATATATGCGTTGTTTTACAGACACTTCAGGCTCTAGATTACGGGAACCCATGCCGGCACTATGAAACCCGCAACTTTCACCCATAAAATAGAGTAACATTTTGTTTTAATGGCTTGCAAACCCTTTGTCCAAGTCGAAGACGGTCAGACATCTCAAATTCCCTCAAAATGAAGCGTCCGTTTCCGTTGAAAATAAAGAGTTTCACATTTGATGTCGCAGTCATTCGCATTCTTACGTATTTCAACAATGGAAATTTTAATCCCCAAATAGTTCAATGAGAACAGCCACAAAACATTTCGAAAGACAGCTGTAAACCGGATTCGAAAAACAGCCGAAAAATGGTGAAGATATTGGCCGGAAAACGGTTGACGATATCGGTCTCAGAAACGGTTGACGATATCGGTCTCAAAACTTTCACCGTGATCGATTCAAGTTATTGGACCGATCTGGAGCCGGGTTGCAAATCATGATGGTTCCGTTATTTATTAAAACTTTGACCAATATTTGTCCGTTATTTGTTTAATATCTTCGTGCTGCCGTGGTAGCTGGACATTGACCGCCATTTGTAGCAATAGGGGCCATCATCCCATCATATTTCAGCCAACATTTTGTTACTGTAGGCTATATATTCTACAACCATGTAGTAGTTTACTCAAAACTTTGGTGGTATCAATCAGTTCATGGAACGACGTTTCATCGACAGATCATTTTATCAACACGCGATGTTCCGCAAACAGCTCAGAATAGTTGTTCTTTTCTTTTGCAACGAGCCGATGCAGACTCATTAAGAAACGGCGTGAACGTTTGGGTTGGGTCGGTGAGCACGAGCCTCAGGAGTACACGCGCGATGAAATGCCCTACAGCGTGCGATTCGCATTAAGAATATCGATGAAACATTAATGTTAAAAAACGTGTGGCGATGAAACGTGTGCCCACGAAAAGGTGGCCATGAAACGTGTTTTTTTCGAAATGCATGAAGAATAACAAAATTCACTATTCTACCTGCAGTTGTGACATGATTACAGAGCAATAGCAGGTGACTTCCGGTAGAATTGCGGGAAAAGTATGTCCCCCGGCTGCCAGGAGGTGGACACTGCATAATTCTAGAGGTAGTAATGAAGAGTTATCGTAGAAAGAACGGTCAAGTGTCGCGAGGTAGGTTGCAACGTACTAACGACACGGGCATGATAGAACAACCACTCAAACAAAAAGCGAGAAGGAAAATATCCGTGAAGATTTAACACGATGTAACACAAGCTGTCATTTGCCGAACCGAACACACGGGCAGAGGCTATGTCAGGCATTGTTCCTTTGTCTCGCCCCTCTGCGGAAACAAATCCGCAAAACAAATAAAGAGAAAAAAATAAAGAAAACAAAAACACATCACTATAACTTTTTAGGCTTCTTTCAAAGAATCGCTTATTGCCAACATATGGGTAGGACGTTTCGAACGATATACAATTTACCACAGAAGGGGAATCCACAGTAGGCCTGCAGGCCGCACCACACGCGATACTAGGGTCCGAAAGCAGGCATTCCGAGAATGTCAACGGCTACTGCGTCACGCTTCTGCCGTTACCCGCACACAAAGAGCGGAGTGAAGCGATAAAAAAGTCTATGATTGATTGGTCTGGCGAGTGCGCACCTTCACCCAAACTTTCAGCTTAGGGGGAGAAAGAAGAGCGAGGGAGTGGAAGGCACCAGCACCTTCAAGGCAAGAACAGGGTTGAGCTCAGAAAGACTAATCTTCAGGGGCATCCCAACAATAGAACACGACGAGAGGATTTGTTACTTGTAACCAAGGTTTATAGAGCAGTGGATGCTATGTTTGGTTTTGGCCTTCATGAAGGTGCCGTGTTATGCCTTATCACCAGCTTCTAGACTGAAGTCACGTGACCCTAACCGGAGACAGGGTTGGCCTAAAACACGCATAGCGTCTACCCTGCTGTCAGTGAGAGGACAGCTCCATGAAGGCCAGTTTTTCGATATCCAAAGAAGCTGTCCAGCCCAAACGTGACCCAAAACACATCAAGTTTAAGGACACTATGTTTTACGCCGTTTAACCCACATTATAACTTAAAAATGAAGAACTCAGCGCGACTATTTTTTTGCGCACGATATCTACAAATTAATAAATTAATAAATATAATTATATGTTTACCAATAAATTTAAAAATATGTGTACACTGTTAGCTTCGCATTTTTGAACTTCCAATTTACTTACGAAAGAGTAACACGTAAAAGACACCACGGACAGCACATCTTCTGACTTCTAACACACGATGAATCGCTGACGCTCGCAGACAGAAGGTTGCGATGCTGCGCGAAAAATTTCCGAAAGATGCTGTGTAGGGTACGCCGGGTGCAACGGCTTCGCCACCGTTTGAAGAGCAAAAGATTCGCAGCACGCAGAAAGAAATACAAACATGGCAAGGACATGGACAGATTAGACGACGTTAGCGCTACGAATTACACATACTTACAAAAAAAGACGTTGAAGAGGCATGGAATATTAAACCAAAAAAAACGTAACATTAAGATGACGTCAACACCGAGGTAACGCGTCAACACCGAAGGGAGAGCAGCCTGCAAAAACTGCAATAGTCCAATAGGTAGTTAAGGACGCTTTCGTGATCGCGGTTATAATGCACCGGCGACCTACGCCCCATTAAGCTGGCTAAATAATATGCTCCTCTTGAGGGAGTGCATAAATGACTCTCTTCCACTTTCCTACCTCTCCAGTGCGAAAAAGAAGGTTGCGGGTCTAAAGCCTAGGGAACACAAAACAGCGTTGAGCCGGCTAAAATAATGGGGTAGTCGCGGGTCTAAAACACGAGAGACATAATCCCTCTATAGCCGGCTAAAGCACATTGAAAGGTCGGAGGCATATAGCTTTGGTAGCATAAAGCACTCTTGAGTCGGCTAAAGAAACTTTAATGATCGCGAATTTGCATATTTAGAGAAGTACACCACTTTATAGCCGGCTGAAGCACATTGAACAGTCGCGGATCTATAGCATTAGCGACATACATTTTTCTAAAGCTCGCCAACAGGAAACTGAATAGCCGCCAGATTATAGCTCCATAGGGACATATTATTCCATAGCCAGCTGTTGAGATCTCAATTATCCAGATTCTATAGCTTTGAAGAAGGGTTATTTTTGTACGTAGCTATAGCGTGTCCGATGGTTTCTCATGGTTAACCATAGCGGCCCATATACGGTCATGGGTCACCTATAGATTTTGCCTAGACATCCATAGTCTATTTCCGTATGGGATATGCTCCGACATTCCATTATTGGGCAGATTATGCCTGCGTATATCCAATATTAATGAGTCATTGGCTATGGTAGTACAATATTCACCAGCCTATGCCAGCACTTAACCAACATTGGAAAGCTTTTGACATTGACAGTTCAAAAATAACCAGCTTAGACCAATGTAGGCATCCAATATTAGACAGCCATTGACTCTGGCAGTTCAATAGTGTACAGGTTATGCCGAGATGTATGAAATATTTGAAATCCATTGGCTTCAACAGTTAAATATTAGATAGCTTATTTTGACGTATATCCAATATTGTCACGAATTAAGGCGACGAGAAGGCGAAGAGTGAACTGAAAATAAAGGTTTAATGGGCGAACTTGTGCCAACCAAAAATAAATACCGAAAGAGCGTCGAGGCAGCAGAAAAGCGGGCGGGGATTCGGCGGCGAAACAGACAGCGCGAGCGAGAGTAAAGGGCCGGTTCAGACACTTGCGTTTGAGTGTGCGTTTGACTGCGTTGCGGCGAGAACCGAAAGCGAGTAACCGGCACATCTGTGCTGCGTATGAAGAGTGGAATCCGTTGCAAGGAATCTTCTTGGCACGCGATATAAGCAGCAAGGATGTACTGGTGTCTCGCTGCCGCAACGCAGTCAAACGCAGTCAAACGCAACTGTGTGAACCGGGCTTTACTCGACAAGGTCGCGGATAGCTGCTTATCTACAGAGCGTCACTATCTCGAATGTCGGAAAAGAAGGCTCGAGCGTCGCGCACTCGGGGCGAGAATGAACTGGCACTTTCGAGAACCACAAAGCAGGTAGAAAGTTACGTCTGGTGCGAGAATGAAAGCAAATCTTCTAGATGTTGGTGAGCGAGCGTCGCTTTCTCCGCCCGGTGGGCGGCATTATCCCCCTCTTAAAACTGCATCGTCCCAATGCAACGCAAAAGGAAAACAGAAATGGCTAAAAATTTACGGTGAAACGAAGTAAACAAGCAGTGTCGTAATCCTAGCGCGCTTAGAACGGCTTGAATCGAACTACGTAGATGACTTCGGGTCGCGGCTGGTGGCGTCCTGATGATCGGGCTTTGTCGGGGAGCACCTTGTAGTTCAAGTCCCCACGGCGGCGGATGACCTTGTAGGGTCCAAAGTAGCGTTTTAACAGTTTCTCGCTGAGGCCGCGGCGGCGAATGGGCGTCCACACCCATACCCTGTCTCCGGGCTGGAACTCCACGTCGCGGCGACGAAGGATGTACCGGCCAACGTCCACACGTTGCTGGTCCTTTATTCGAAGACAAGCTAGCTGGCGTACTTCTGCTCGTTGGGTGACCAGCTGGGCGTCGTTGGTGCCGTCGTCCGTCGGGTCGTGGGGCAGCATGGCGTCAAGCATCGTCGTCACCTTTCTGCCGTGCACCAGCTGAAAAGGTGTAATGCCGGTATTTTCTTGAATTGCCGTGTTGTACGCAACCTTGACGGAGGGCAACACTTCATCCCACGTCTTGTGTTCCACGTCCACGTACATCGAAACCATGTCGGCGATGGTCTTGTTTAGTCACACCGTCAGCCCGTTGTTCTGCGGGTGGTATGCCGTGGTCCGGCAGGGTCTGCGACGACCGGGGGTTCAATGTCGGCTTCGTCAACTGGTTGGTCTTCTTCGGCAGTAGAACGAATTCCGGGGGCAAACCTTGAACACGGCGGCTTCCTCGGGTCTTGGTCGTCTCCACGTAAAGTGTGCTCAACTGTTAGAATATAACGCGGTAGCGGTAGCCGAAACTGATATCAGAGCAGTCTAGCGATTAAATCAATGATGCGGCGAGAATAAGGCGGCTCTTCTGGCGATTCTCGCCACTCCCCGATGCAATTATCGCATGACCTCCTCATTACTTTCTTTATCACCCACGGAGTTTTACTTGTTTTTTGTTTTGTTTTTACCACTCTGTTCAGTCACACCTACGCATTTACCATGCGGCTGCCCATATCTCGGTGATATTGCAGTTTCTCAAACAAAACAAAAAAAAATGAAAGAACCACATTTTTTTTCGCCGAGTCACGCATCGATTTTTGTTTCGCAGCTGGTAGTGTAACTCCAGAAAACAAGAGCGTCATAAGCTACCAGAGTGAGCCGGTAGATGACACATGCAATCTCTCCGGCCACCGCTCCCGCGTTATATTTAACACTCGAGTACACTGTACTGTCTTCTTAAGCCGGGGACTGGGCTTGTGCTGCGAAGCCTCGGAGGAGTACGCTTTATGGGCTGCATTACTGCGCACCTCCACCAGAAATGCCACGAATTAAGGCGACGAGAAGGCGAAGAGTGAACTGAAAATAAAGGTTTAATGGGCGAAGTTGTGCCAACCAAAAATAAATAACGAACGAGCGTCGAGACAGCAGAAAAGCAGGCGGCGATTCGGCGGCGAAACAGACAGCGCGAGCGAGATTGACTCCACAAGGTCGCGGGTAGCTGCTTATCTACAGTGCGTCACTATCTCGAAACTTTGGAACAGAAGGCTCGAGCTTCGCGGGCTCGAGGCGAGAATGAACTAACACTTTCGAGAACAACAAAGCAGGTGGAAAGTTACGTCTGGTGCGAGAATGAACGGGAATCTTCTAGATGTCGGTGACCGAGCGTCGGTTTCTAGGCCCTGCTGGCGGTAATATTGGAAAGCTCTTGACTTTGACAGTTCAATATTGAACAGTTAATGCCGGCTTAATGCCGGCGTATAGCCAATATCAACAAGACATTTGCTCCGACAGTTCAATATTGGGGAGCTTATGCCGGCGTATAACAAATATTGGAAAGCTATTGGCTTTGACAATCTTATATTGGACAGCATATGCCGGCATATAGCGAATATCAAAGCCAGTGGCTCCGACAGTCGTGTATTGGACAGCTTCTGCCTCCGTATATTTAATATTCAAAAGCCATTGGCTTTGACAGTCCAAAGTTTGATAGCTTATGCCGGCGTATATCTAATATTGTAAAGTCCTTAGCTTTGACAGTCCAATATCGGACAGCTTATGCCGGCACATATCCAATATTCGAAAGCCAGTGGCTTTGACAGTTTAATATTGACCATTCAATGGCAACGTATCACCAATATTGGAAAACCATTGGCGCTCATTGTCTATTATTAGCCATTGTGATTCCAGTATTCCAGGTTGCACTCTTTCCTCAATAACCGGTCTCAGTTCGTAACAGCTAATAATACTAGTTCTCATCCTTCTCCAGTTCGCTCAGGTGTACCCCAAGGTTCTGTCCTGAGCCCTCTCCTATTTCTTATTCATATTAATGACCTGCCCACTAATATATAGTTCACCTGTGAGTCTTTTGCCGATGACTGTGCGATTTATCGTGAAATTAACAGTGATTCTGACGTCCATCTTCTCCAGTCTGATATTAACCACGTCTCTGAGTGGTGTGACTTGTGGAGACATGAAACTTAATATTACCAAGTGCAAATATATGCGTGTTTCTCGTCGTGATTCAGAATGTCCCTCTTATCATTTAAATAACCGCTCTCTTGAAGCCGTATCATTGTATAAATATCTGGGCGTGCATGTGTCATCTAACCTGTCGTGGAAACTTCACGTCGACCATGTTGTAAATAACGCGAATCGCATGCTAGGCTATCTCCGCAGGAACTTTTATCTTGCGCCCATTTCATTAAAATTATTACTTTATAAAACATTAGTTCGCACTAAATTGGAATATGCAGCCTCCGTTTGGGATCCAGGTCAGGAATCTGTTATTTCAGAATTAGAATCAGTTCAAAACCGAGCATCTCGTTTTATACTTTCCAACTACCATCGTACATCTAGTGTGACTGCAATGAAATCATGCTTATCATTACCTCTCCTTTCGCAGCGTAGAAAATCGTTTCGTCTATGTCTGTTCCATAAGATTTATCATAACAACTCGATTCTGAAAGAAAGGCTTCTAACAGCACCTCATTATGTTTCATCACGCATCGATCACCATTACAAAGTTGGCATTCCATCTAGTCGCACGAAACATTTTCATGACTCTTTATTCCTAGCACCTCAACAATGTGGAATCACCTTCCCGGAGCCATCGCCGAAATCCCTGATTGCACGCGTTTTAGAACAGCCATAGCTAATATTTTCTTATAAAGAGCCCTAACAACTGTATAATATTTTTTTTGCTCTATATTGTTTTGCTTCTTGTGTCCTTTGTACCCCACTCCCCTCTGTAATGCCTCTGGCCCTGAGGGTAAATAAATAAATAAAAATAAATTGGTAAACCTATCGCTCAATTGGGCCGTTGCTGGACCATTATTTGTTACATCAAATCCTATGTTGGCCCAATACTGTGGGCTCCCTGGAATCCGTCGAATGATAGATTGTTGAAGAACACAGACGTCCGAGTGACACAGTTCTTGTGTCCAATGCGCGAGGAAGGGTCGGCTGACGTGCTTCGGGTACCGCGGATGTAGCGTACTAAGAATATGGACAGGTTTCGAAGGAAATTAGATGCAAGATGGTCTACTAAATTTTAAAATGTTTGTACTGAAATGCAGCTGGTTTATGACTTTCTACCCTCCTTTCTTTCTTGCTCAGTGAATGATATGTGATTAGTAAAATCCCATTGTAAAATCATTTATCAAAGCCCAAAATGCATAGCTTGTCTCCTTTCATATTTAGACATTTTGTTTTTCGTTCAGCCTTTGTGTTAACTCTAACTTTAATGCGCAACATTTTAATTTTTAACGAGGCAATACTTGTGGCATTGCGCGGCATCTGTGCTATACTTACGAACATTGAAGGACTTTAATTTACACGACAAAAATCTATTCCAGATCGTGCACCTTGCTAATTGCGTTTCCAGAACCGCTATGGTTAGCAACATGGTGAGTACCGCCAGTTGTTTAATGCCATTATAAAAAAACACACTTAAATCTGTTACTCACGCGCACTAGCCTTCTGCTCGTGTGACTGATTATAATTATTCACGCGATACCTTGAAGGCATTGCGTAATTGTGATCTATATAATATACACCACGCAATCACACACTCAAATAATAGCCTGTTGAAGAGCAGCTATCCATGACATTGGTGTCTATATAAACCTAATGAAACCCACACGTTCACGCTAAGCTGTTTATCGAAATAAACAGTCGGCACACACTTGTGACTGAGCGACCGCTTGTAGCCAAGGCAGAATGGCAACTGCTATTTTGTTCGTTGTGTGGTACCATCTTCATCAAACAAATTTAACTGGTCATTCCCCTTTCGACTGTTTTAAGTACCTTGTTGAGTATATCGTGTAATTGGCTGAGTGCTGAATAAAAGAAAGAAATTCCAACGGTTATAGGATTTCTAGAATATATTTGCTGTTTTGGAGTTTTGCCTGAAATTACAACAGGGTTTACAAAACGCACAATTTTCTCCCAAGTTTAGCTAAAAAGTACTTTCAAGCTGTGCATTACAGGAACTTATTTCCTCCACTCAAACTTGCCAAGTCTAATTTTTTTCACATGATGTGTAACACGCCCTCATTTTGATAGAGTTTCTCCGTCTAGTTATCTGACAATACGATGTGATAAAATCCTTAAGAAGTATAATTTCGTAAACAGGACTATATGAAAATATTTTATGAGCCGTCACGTAGCGAGAACGAGGATAGTTATTTCGTTCGTTAGTTCGCTAGTCAGATAGCTAGCTAGCTTGCTAGCTAGTTGGTTAGTTGTTTGTATATATGGTTAATAATTTAGTTATTTAAATGGTTAGTATGTTTGTCAGTTCACATGTTTGTTTTTAGTATACTTATTAGCTTTTGGATCAATTATGTTCCGGTTTATTTGGTAATTGTTGATTGATTAATATATTTATATTTCTTTTTTTTACCGATGACTTTACATTTCAGCTGGGGCATAAAACACACGAAAACATGGAAGCGTTCGCTACTGAAAAAAAGCCATTTGAAATTCAAACGTGTGACAAACTGGTCGACCCGTTTGAATCAAACCGGTGTCAAACTTGTCGATCCGTTTGGATCAAACGTGATTATGGTATACGGGTGCCCGTTCGACCTGGCACGGGATCACACGTTTGAACGTGCCATGCGGATAAGCAAATTTTGCGCCAGCCCTAAATGGGTATCGTGTGGAAGGTTGGTTATCTTAAACTTATTTAAAACGTCCCGAATTTCATAAACTTATTTATAACATGAAGGAAACACGTAGAACAAATGTGCTCGCGTAGGTGCTTGCCAATGGAGAGGAAACAGACACAAAATATTGTTTTGAATTCTCCTCAAAGTTTATTACAACCTCTTCAGTGGACAAGTACAAACGTGCAAGCGATCTGGGAATGTGAGAGGCACTCTAAGCTTTTATACAACTGAGAAGATTGAAAAGAAAACAAGAATCGAGGTTTTTCTAGACTATAATGGTAGACTTTCGGGGAAATTATTCTCCCGCCTGCCGCGAGAATAGACGCTGCATAACTCTATAGATGATCTGGACGAGTACGCGTAGAAGAATGGTCGTATCGTTGCCAACAAGTAGGTTGCAGTGCACTTACCATAAGAATAGCGGACTTGAAAGATGTGATTCATGATATAGGTCGACACGGCCAAAGCAGGGCAACCACACAAACACAAAAACTAGAGGGTACGACTCCTTGCAAGTATCAACACGATGCGGCGCAGAAGCTGTCATTTCCCGAACCCAACCAAACCACAAGAATTCCTGACTTATTTTTGAAAAATTGCTTCTTTCCGATAGACGGGTAGGACTTTCGAACACTGTTAGCTTTGGTGCACATCAAATACGTTGTTGAGAGACATCCTTTAAGACCGCAGGGTTAGGCGACAAACCGAAGTAGGCGGGACGAGCGAAGCTCGAACAGCAACCGACAACAAGCAGACAAAGAAAAATGCGGCTGCCAGGAGCGCCCTTCCGGATTTCGATGCTTATGAGCGTGTAGCTCTCGCACTGCTGCGGGTCACGTGACAAGATGTGACAAGAGAGGATTGTCGGAGGGCGCGGTGAAGGGCCGCAGGACACCGGGATTGCCCTGTACCCTCACCCCAGGCATTCCAGTACGACCTGTTTGTAGCCTCGGAAAGTAGATGATCGCGCGCGCCTTTCAGCACGCTCGAACGCTGGAAAAGCCGCCGGCCAGAAGCTCGGCTTCCGCCCGAGCAAAGAAAAACTCAGCGCGAGCTCGTAGTTTGACTGCTGCAGCGGCGGGCGTGGTCTCAGCAATGCTCAATGTCCTTACAGCCGCGTGCTCACGCGCTACCTTCGCTGCGTCTTGAAGTGAAGTGAAACGGAGTATAGAAGTACGTTCTGAGGCAACAAAAAACGACAAAGTTTCAAAGTTCTGTCAAAAATATCGGCTCACCAACGTCGCGCGTTTACGTAAAAAAGTGTTTTAGTTGCAGTATAAGCGAACATAAACGCAAATAAAATATAAATCTAATTACTTGCATTACGCGGACGATTTGAACTCGATGAACCGGCGCTCCCGGCCTTCCGGAAACATTGGCTGCCAGGGCAGAAACAGGCGTGCCCATACCGCCGATTTGTAAGTTCAATATCAAACGGGCTCCGGAGAGCCGTTTGATTAAACCGGTAAAGTTTGGCGGTCACCGCTCACCCGTTTGTGCAACATGGTTACCGGTTTGAGCAAACATACAACTTTGCCCAAACGAGTCGCCCATTTGCCCAGACGATCGACCCGTTTGCCAAAGTAGTGACCTGTTTGTTCAAATAGGTGACCGTTATGGCTCATACGAGAGACCCTTTTGAGCCGTACGGGCGACCCTTTTGACAAACTTATGGCCGGTATGGCTAGACTGTTACCCATATGATCCGCTTACTTTCATACAGGCGCCAAATGGTTTTTTGAGTAGGGTTGTAAAATGTAACGGCATAAAGGTATCAAAAAGTGAAATGCAATTTAATATATGTTAATCTTCATACGGGTAACTTATAAAAAAACTGTAATTGGCATATACAAAATCTATATGGGACAAAACTAAGGCGGGGCCTATTATATTGCGTTTTACCTGTCCCGTCTCCCCATAGAAGAATGAGGTGCAGGACTCTTTATAGATGCAACGAATGTTAATCTAAACGAGAAAAATATCCCCATTGAAATTGGTGAAACGAAATGCAGATTCTGTGTTGTCCCCAGCAAAAAAAAAAAAAAAATTGCGGCGAATGTCGAGACGCTGAACACTCTGCTGCGCACTTATTTTTCATTTTCTTTAGCGCAACAATTTTTTAGCTAATCTTTCCCGAGGAATTCGGGTGTTTTCGGAGATTCGTTTTTCCGCTCCGCTACGCCCTCCGCAATGAGGGCGACCCTACTGCACATGAACCCCACTAATCTCGCCTGCAAAAGCGTTGCTGAAGGACAGAGACGATCGGAGAAAAGTCCCTATTTGCGCTTAATATATGACGTATACATTTGCATGCTAAATTTAGCAGAGACACTTTTTTTTCCAGCTGAGTGCAGGAGAAAAGAAACTTTCCGCTGATCTTTAGGGTCGTGGCGGGCAAATATGCGAGTAATTTCCAAGCTAATTTTAACGGGTACCATTCTCTCGCTAAATTTAGCGGGAATTTTTCTCGCTAAATTTAGTGCGCAAAGTTTCTCGGCATGACGTCACGCGACATAATAACGAGATTGGACACTATGACGGCACCTGATACTGGGATGTTATGTGCAAGCGGGGTGTCACGTGTAATCAGGACCTCACACACATGACACTTAGATATCACGTCACGTGACGCTGTGACGTTCCAGTAGGTGACGTCACAACGGCATGGGACATAACGACGTCACACAGCCTTATGACGTCAGGGACATTGTTACGTCATATGACATTGACGCCACACACCACGACCTTCGTACATAAAACACATGTCAGTAACTCGCTGCGAAACCTCGCCTTGTAAAGAAGCTTGAGATAAAATGAAGCTATTCTTCTAGACTAGAACTAGGATCAAATTATCTCGCTGCCCCAGCCATGTTACATCAATAATGTTAGAAACATTGACCTTGCCGACAACGATTTCGTCGGATAGCGCAAATTAGTTTTAAAAGTGTGGATATCGGGGGATCCAAATAAATGAAAACTACAAAAAAATCATTTCGAGCTACACTTACAGGGGACTAAATATATATCCTTTCTCCTTGCATGTACTACTCTTCCGAGGTTGCTGTTGTTTTTTCTTATGATTTTGTCGCAAAACAGTATCTGTATATATTTTGTAAAAAAGCTACTATTCAACAGAAACAAGCTACCTGAAAACTAATCTTTCTATTCGTGTATTTTCCTTATTTTAACAGTTCTCTTCCGACCAGGACAGCTGTTGGGTATTACCTGAGTGTCTACACGGTTCGTATAATTTAGCGAATCCTTCAGCAGCTTGCTGAATTAGAATTTTAGAGTTCTGCCCACATCCCACTAAGAAGTCAAGGGGCTTTGAGATTCAGACAACAGATTAATTTACATTATGTCATTTCATTTGTCTACCTGACGCTATTGAGGTGTACAATGCGACTATTGTAAACTTGTCATCGCGGTGCTCTGCGAGCAGTCTCAATATAGGCCGCAGCATCAGCCCCTCTTTTATCAGGACGCAAGTAAAGTGATCGGAAGTCCGATGCTCGTCCCGAATATCTGCTGGGCTTCTGTCCGGTGCAGCTGTTACTCTTTGTGACTTATGTCCGTGTCAGTTGTTTCTGCCTGTCACTTTAATGCCCGTGCCCCACTAGAGCGAAGACAGAAACGAAAAGACAGCGACAAGCCTCACACCCATGCAGCATGCTCGCGATGGTACCTTCGGCAGGTGTTTAGTCCTTTTTTGCTCGTGAACTAAGCACGAGCGATTGCAAGCCTGCCAAAGATACCCTCGCGTGCATAATGCTCGTGTTTGAGCATAGCCTCCTTTATACTACAAAGCCTCTCAAATCGCGAAATACTCTGGTTTGAGGCTTGTCGCTGTCGTTTTTTTCTGTCTGTCGCTCAAGTGGCACATGGGCATAATGGGTGGAGCGACAAACAGAAACAGCCGACACCTACAAGCGTCCTGCACGTGCTTTATGCACGTGAAGGTACATTTCGAAGGTTGTATTGCAGTTTCTTGGTACTCATAAAATAAACGCGAATGATTGCAAACCTGGCAAAGATATTTTCGCGTGTTTTCTGCTTGTGCTTGCTGCTTGCTGGTGTCGGTTGGCCGCTGCCATGTCTTTTCACGTTCGGGCAAGCACATGCAATTTCAAGCCTCTCAAGGCCACATTCACGCGCGCACGTCGCGTGCTGGTGCCTATGGGACACCCCTGAGGGATCCCGGCCTAATCTCGAACCGCACGCCGAGTTAAGGAGTACCTACTCTCTAACGTATCTCCAACCGTGACGTTCGCTGCTTGTCGTACAATGTTATCAAGCGTCTCTTATTGAAACAGACAAAACTGACCGCCCAATAATTCTTAAAATGCATTGAGCCATGCCAACCCCCCCCCCCGGCCCGGTATGACTCACGTTTAACCCTCGCCGATTTTTGGAAAATCATGCAAATAGTTCACACTAAGCCTAGTAGCCACTCAAATATTTGTGGTAAAATGTTTTTTTTTTCCTTAAGTTGTGAACTGCTTGACGTTCCAAAAAACGCGAGACATGGTACAAGTAGTTGTAGTAGATTGGAGTGTTATGGCGAAAAAGACTAAAGGTACTTTGTACTCAAACGTAACGTCGACGGGCGCGGCGTAGCGCACAACGCAAACATACTGATTTGTCGCAGATACTGCCGCGGTCGCAGCTGACCAAGTAGGCAGCGCGCCCCCTTGGCGTAACGGTTATCGCGCTTGTCTTTCACGCAGAAGGCCAGGGTTCGATTCTTGGGGTCCTAAGCTGGACACTTGGCGAAAAAATCGGCGAGAAATCTGGCGCCCGGGATTGGCCAACGCGGCACTTTACTTTGGCGCCGGCCAATCAGAGCCGCCGGATTTCCCGCCGACTTTCTCTCCAAGTGTCCAGATTAGGGCCCCAGGCCGCGTCTACGCATTTTTGTTGACGTTGTGATGTTCTGGTAAATTCGAGAACAGTCTTGCTGATTCGAAGTTAGAATGTTCTCTGCCCCGATCCTTCTACGCCGAATGTCCCAGAGGCCTACGCATGTACAAAAAAGGCTTCGCGTGGCAAGCCTCGATCAGTTTCGCCCGAGCGTTCGACTGTGCTGTCACACCGACTTCGACGCTTCGACGCTTCGCTTTCTTCTGTTCCCTTTTATGTTTGGGCACAAGTTTGCCCCATTAAACGTTTAGTTTCTTCAGTTATTATCGCCTTATCAATTGTCATTCGTGACATTATGGTGGAGGTGCTGGGTACTTGCATTCTATGCCCGTGGACCGTAGCCCTCCAAAACACACCGGCCAAGTGACGTGCTCAGCCCCGGGAGGCTACCCTTCGCAGAAGAGCCCACCAAGGCCCGGTCAAGTCGCCGCAACCAAGGCCTACGGCCGGAACTCGGACCCCTGCCGCAGAAATCAAAGAATAAACCTCGACTATGACCACTCCACCCGTCGTTGTTGTGCCCGTCGCCCCCCGATCACCGACGCCCTTCTATGGCGAAATCTATGATGACGTCGAGGACTGGATCCTTCACTACGAGCGCGTGGCCCACCACAACGGATAGAACACCAAGCAACGCCTTCACAACCTCTGCGTTTCGCTGGAAGGCACCGCGAGGCACTGGTTAAAAACCACGAGGCTTTGCTCACTTCGTGGGATATTTGCGCCACCGATTTGAAGCGAACCTTCTGGAACCAACACCGGCAACAGAAGGCGGAGGACCTGCTCCAGACGCATACTCAAGCCCCCGACGAAAGCGTGACAAGCTTCGTTGAAGACTTGCTACGAGTGTGTACACGCGCCGACCCGCAAGGCACCGAGCAGAAGAAGTTGCGCTACCTAATTGGGGGGGGCGTCAATAGCGAAATCTTTGGCGGCCTTGTCCGCAGCCCCCCGAGGACGGTGGACGGCTTCGTGGCGGAGGCGACCAACATCTAGCGAGCGCTGTCGGCCAGAGCTGTACACTATCAACGACTCGCCGGTGTGTCACCGGTTCCGGTTGTCTCACCACCTCGCTCCGATGTCGATGGTGTCGGCATCGAACACCTGCGGCACATCATTCGCGATGTCGTCCGGGATGAGCTCAAGAAGCTATTGCGGCTCCCAACCGCCCAGCTTCGCTCTCGATTGCCGAGGTGGTTCGAGAGGAAGTACAGCGAACTTTCCAGCCGGACACTGCCATCATCGTTGCAGCTCCAGAAGAACCGGCGCAAAGCTAGGCCGCAATGACCCGACGACACACGCCCGTTATGCCGCAGTCGCGACGTGAGTCTTCAGCATCGAGGCAACCGCCGCACGTCTAGCAAGAGCAACCTGCTCCGAGGAAGACGGACGTCTGGAGGACAGCCGACCGACGGCCCTGTGTTACTGTCGCGGGTAAGTTGACCATGTGCACCGGCGATGCCCCTACCGGCAGATCGGGCTTCGCGGGTTCGCGCAGACGCCCCACGCCCGAGAAGCGGAGAACGACCGCGAGACATCGAAGAATATCTGCACCGAGCACCATCTCCAGTGTCCGCTTTCTCCAGAGAATACCGGCCGCCCTCACCACGAAGCTCCGCTTCATCGATACACAGGCCCTGCCGTGAAAGCATCTCGCCCCTCGCCCCTCGTCGGGGAAACTAAGCACGGCAACCCCTGGAGGTGGTGTTGTCGAAGATAAGGGACGCCAACATCCTCCACAAACGTCGGAGGGCCCCACTCTAACGACGCCGCACGTAAAAACGACGGTCCTGCGACGGTAAAGAATAACCTAAACGTCGTTCTCAACGGCCAAGACGCGTCGGCCCTTGTCGACACCAGAGCAGACTACTCCGTCCTGAGTGGGAGGTTCTCCACAAGAGGCGGGGGCCGAAGTGGTGTATTGCTTCACCCGGGGGCCCTGAAGGGTCCAAACCTGCCCCGGGATCGATACAACCAACTAGGTTCCCTTATCCCCAGACACAACAAAGCCACACACAGCCAGACGTGGCCGGGTGGACCCACAGGGCTCGGGGTCCATGGTGACGCCACTGACTAAACACCTGCTTTCACGGGCGCTCCCTGCGGGGATGGTCCCAGCAAAAAAAGTTAGATATATATAAATGAGTAGTTAGCCATGCCAATTTTTATAAACACGCTTGCGTGCATAATATTGCCGCGTGCGCAGCTAGCCAAGTGGGTGGAACAAGAAGCGATTGTCAGTAGAAGCCCATTTTGTGCCCCTCTGCGATTTATTTGAACAACAGGGGCGCCAGGTCTCCCAAGGTACCCAGTTTACTTAAACGGCACTGCAAGGTGGCAAAGACACCTACGTGTGGGGAGATGAGCTCTGCGGGAGCAGTACGACGACATTTAATGGCCCGATTTACAAGAAGACTTTTGTAATCTTCAGACTACAAGTTTTAACTCTCCAAGACTCGCTTTTAGATGCGGAGCATCTCTTGCTCGGGTCTATGTCCCGCGGCGTCGTAGTCCGCATCCGCACTACGCACGCGCAACCCTCCTCCTTCCCTCTCTCCAACAGCTGCGCGTTACTCTCTCCGCTCGCCCTCTCTACCAGCTGCGTGCACTTCGCGTCGTTCGCTTCGACTCACACTGCGCGCGCATGCCCAACTCTCATCCTCTAGTCTCCTCTCCTTCAAGTGTGAATATAAGCAGCGGTAGCGCGCGTTCTCCGGAGGAGTGAAAGGAGGATAGTTTTGGGCGCGCGGGTCGCAGCGCCACGCCAGAGCTTTCCAGTGGGGTGGGCTTTCCCCGCAACTCTGCGGCTGTCGTGTGCTAGCGTTTCTCGGCCGCTCGCGTCCGCCGCAGCCCAAATCCGGCCGGCCAAAAGAAATCAGTCAAGAAGGGAATAAATTAATTAAGCAAAGAGAAGCTATGCTTGCCAATTCTAAGGAGGATAATTTGGAAATGATGTAAATATAAGCAGCAAAACAGTTATGCTAAATCTAAAAGAAGAGAGCTATTGGGGGCTGGTGCGGGGAGAACCGACGCGACGGAAGAAGGAGAAAAGAAAAAAGAAATGCGAAAAGGAAGGAAAAGATTAGCAATTAAAAATAAAGTCAAGCGAGAAGCTGTACCACGAGTTCAGCGCTGTTGACTCCACTTCACTCCGTTCTTCCGATGAAGTGTGATGGAAGCAACAGTCCCGTCAGTTAGTCGGTTGGCGCAAGCAAGCGTCAGCACCACCCCATAAACTAACAGCAACGCTACGTCCACTGAAGACAAACCTGCGCAGTGAAGGGCATGCGACGCTGAGCGCAAACGCTTGAAGCGAGCGGCAGACCCTGAACTACGGCAACGAGAAGCGGCGTCCATTCGCAAGTTAACAACGTAATAACACGCAAGTTAACAACGTTACTAACAACGTTACTAACACCATTAATAACACCGTTAATAACGATCCGCGATGCTCCGCATCACCCCATAGTTCCCTCGGGAAGATGTTGTATTTTTTACATGCTGACATCATAGGAAGGGCATACAAGGCAAGCCATTCAAGGACGCGATATTTTTAATTTTTGATCGGAAGGATGTTTTGGGGTTAGGCTTGTATCAAATGAGCCAGTAATAGATGGCGACCTTTTGAAATGCTACTGCAAAGACCAAGTTCAAAGCTTACAAAGGGTTCATTATCAAAAAAGAAGTGCGTATTATTCGATCCATGGAAAGAAAATATTAGTTGAAGCTTTTATGGCCGCCCATTCGTATGCCAGACTCCGAAGTAAGGAAGCTTCTAGAGCCGTTTGGTACAGTCAAAGACAGAAAAAACGTGGAGATATTCAGGACTCAAGGATCTAGAAACAACAGCCCGGGAAGTGGCCCTCCTTCTGAAGCAGGACCTGACGGTGGACAATATCCCACACATCTTGAACGCGTACGGATCCAATACGCTCGTCTTCATCCCTAGAAGACTACCGCTGTGCCTGAGGTGCAGAAACATCGGGGAAATCTGCCGTCATTGTTGCACTCCTCGCTTTACGCAGTGCCGGAGATTTTGTCACACAAATAAAGAATGTGTAGTGACGTATGCCTTAATGTTCCGGGGGAACGCAACACCGGAGGCTATTCATAGCGAACACATTTGGGACGTGGATTAATTTGTTAATTACGAACTCGAACAGACGCCAGTGGGGATGACCCAGGACCCCATAACAGTGAGCCTTTTTTCAACCTCAACAGAAGCCTATCGGAGGAACAACGTTGCTACATAAGTACCTCCCCAGCCCCACACCCAGAATCAGGAGAGGCTACTGCAAGCAAACGAAAAGGGCTGAGAAAGCAAACCTTGCAAACCGAGAAGGCGGCGGAGACAAAGAAGGAAGAACATCAATGCAAAATAGCCAAGATTAACTTCGGCGAGAACTTGACAGAAGAACCGGAAGCTATGAATTTTTCAATGGACTCTACCCAGCCGCAAATACGACTGGAACCTAAGAGCAAAGGGTTAAGCCCAAATTCAATGACCGAAAAACAACCTGCTTGGCTGTTTCCGAAATAGACTGAAAACATTTATAGGAGTCCTCCCAAGACCACCCAGATACGTCTCTTCACACGTTTTACCATAAAGTCGAGAAAGATAAATCCGAGAAAAAAAAACAAAAAAAAACATTACTATCTTTGTCGTTTTGTACAAAAATATGACAGTGAAATTGTGGCACGGCAAGAAACAAAACGTATCTGGAAGACACACCTCGTTTTTAAGATACAGCTTGTTCCAAGTGTCCTACTATTTCTTTCACGGCCTTGCTGGTGACTACTCTGCAGTGTATGAGAGTTTGCTTAAGAAATGTAGGATGTACAAAATGTGTAGTATCCTCGAAAGGGCCGACTGTGGTCGTCTAAAAGTAGCTAACAATTTTTTGCAAGATCAACCCTGGCGTATAATTTTTTGTATACGCCTACAATAACGCAGCCAAAAGGGAAAGTTTCTTTTGTCAAGCTAGAATTCACGCCAACACAAGATTTAACGTCACTATGCTCGAGGACTGCAATTGTGCAATACATTAGACAAAGTTACATCACCCGCCATCGTAGATCCAAGCGCTGAAGCCTTAGAATCACAGGTTCGAGGCTTCGATCTAATGGATTCCGCAATGAATGGCGCACTCTGTTTCACATAATTTCAAGGTTTTTTCCCTGCCCGTTTAGATCAAATCAATATACAGTTTTCTTTTTTTTAACTTAACATATGTGTTTTAGAAAAGCCTTGAAAGATTCACTTATTAGTTTATGCGGTTCGTGTAGGTGAGTTATACGGCCAGCGAGACATAGTATAGGGGCTAATCGTAACTATCAGTCGCGTAAATAATTGAAATTGATTATTAACTTTTTTAATTAATAAATATAGACATAGTTCCAATTACAAACTTGCTCAGAGTCATCAAAAACCACGAAATAAAACCTTTTAGAAAAATATAACACAAGGAAAGCATTTTACGGCGATCTGTAGAAAGGCGTCATTTGACCGTGTTTCTAGATTTCGGTTCCTTATTATACTCTCACTGAGCCCGCGGTCCTGCTCCCCAGTGGCTGAGAAGCGCAACGCACGCACGTCCTACTTTCCCCGATCCTACGAGGGAGCCGAGGGGGTGGCTTGGCGCCGCGACCACCCCGAATCAGGACCGCGGCCGCAAAAGTGCGCTTCGATAAGGGACCGAAACCTAGAAACGCGCCCAAACTGGGAATTTTTCAGAACGCCGTAAAATTACTCCCCTGTCTTATATCTTGATAAAATAGTTGATTCAGTGGTTTTCGATGACGTTCAGCAAGTTTCTACTTGGAACCAAATGTCTATTTTGAATATTTAAAAGTTAATTGACGAATTTTATTAATTAGCTGACTCATCGTTATGATTAGCCGCCTATACTATATCCCCCTGGCCATATAACCCACCTGCACAACCCATATAGGTGTAACTTTCACGGCTGTTATAAAACGAATCCGTTCAGTTAAAAAACACACAGTATATACTAATATAATTATTACTAGAAAAAACTCATTGGTGAAAACAGCAACACGGACGGTTTTTTCTTCAAAGTCAGGAAGACTTGGTATATGCATGTATATATATGTATATATACAGTGTTTCACGAAAAGTGGACAAATGTCGATATTGCGAAAGCTGCGGGTCGCAAGAAAATGCGTGTGTCGTTTTTGGTCCGGGGCCAGGGGCCTATTAAAGAAAATAATAAAGTCTGGGATAATTAGATTGTTAATTATTTTTGCGTAATTAACTTTCTTTATTATTATGTTTAAGGGAATGGTTTTAATTCGATAATTGCTCAGCATCATCGTAAAACACAAAATCAACAAATTGCAGAACGATAGAAGGCACGCGAAGCATTTTACGGCTTTCTGAAAAACCGCACAAATTCGACGGGCTTTTCAGTTTCGGTTTGCAATCGGAGCGCATCTCGGCCCCGGCGGCATCACGTCCCGTGGAGAGATAGTGCATCCAACCTCTGCTGCGCTGTCATCGCGCGACGCAGCAGAGGCTGGTTGCACTATCTCTCCACGGGGCGCGGTGCTGCCGGGGCGGAGATGCGCTCCGATAACAAACCGAAACTTAAAAACCCGTCAAATTTGTACGGTTTTTCAGAAAGCCGTAAAATGCTTCCCGTGCCTTCTATCGTTCTGCAATTTGTTGATTTAGTGTTTTTTGACGATGCTGAGCAATTTTCTAGTTGAAACCATGCACTTAAACACAATATTAAAAAGTTAATTACGCAAAAATAATTAACAATATAATTATCTCGGACTTTAATAATTTTCCTAAAAAGGTCCCTGGCTCAGGACCAAAACGACACAAGCCTTTTTTTGGTGCGATGCGTAGTTTTCGCAATATCGAATTTGTCCACCTTTCGTGAAACACCCTGTATATATACCGGGTGTTATTTTTTATTCGAAACAGATTTATTTAAAAAAAGCCGTGAAAGTTACACTTATGCTGCTTGTGGAGGTGAGTTATACGGCGAGGGGGACATATTATAGGGGGCTAATCGTAACGATCAGTTGGCTAATTAACTAAAATTCGATAATTAACTTTTTAATTAATGAAAATAGACATATGGTTCCAATTAGAAACTTGCTCAGCATCATCCAAAACCCCTAAATCAGTCATTTTCAGAAAGACTTTGAGCGCGTGAAAAGCGTAGTAGTGCACTAAAGTTACCACTCGTGGAGCAGGTGCAAGGCTGGGGCTAGATAAGAGACGGAAAAATCGCGCGGGCGCCTTATCTCAACCTCTAGCTTTGTACCTGCTCCACGAGCGGGAACTTCAGTGCACTACTACGCTTGTCACGCGCTCCAAGTATTACTGAAAATGACTGATTTAGTGGTTTTCGGTGACGCTGTGCAAGTTTCTAATTGGAACCATATGTCTATTTTAATTAATTAAAAAGTTAATTAACGAATTTTAATTGATTGACCAATCGATCGTTACGATTAGCCCCCTATAATATGTCCCCCTGGCCGTATAACTCACCTCCACAAGCAGCACAAGTGTAACTTTCACGGCTTTTTTTAAATAAATCTGTTTCGAATAAAAAATAACACCCTGTATATATATACAAGGTGTTTAAAGGAAGGTGGACAAATTCGATAATGCGAAAGCTATGTGTCGCAACCAAAGGGCTTGTGTCGTTCTGTCCTGGGCCGGGGGTCTAAATAGAAAATTATTAAGTCCGGGATAATTAGATTGTTAATAATTTTTTTGTAATAACTATTTTAATACTGGGTTTTAGCGCATGGTTTCAATTAGAAAATTCCTCAGCATCATCAAGAAACGCTTAATCAACAAATTGCAGAACGATAGAAGGCACACGAAGCATTTTATGGCTTTCTGAAAAACCGCACAAATTCGACGCGTGTTTAGGTTTCGGTTTGCTATCAGAGCGCATCTCGGCTCCGGCGGCACCACGACCCGTGGAGAGATAGTGCAACCTACTCTCTGCTGTGTCGCGCGATGACAGCGCAGTATAGGTTAGTTACACTATCTCTCCACGGGGCGCGGTGCCGTCGGGGCCGAGATGCGCCCCGATAGCAAACCGAAGCTTAAAACCCGTCGAACTTTTACGGTTTTCAAGAAGCCGTAAAATGCTTCACGTGCCTTCTATCGTTCTGCAATTTTTTGATTCAGTGTTTTTCGATGATGCTGTGCTATTTTTTAATTGAAACCAAGCCCAGAAACACAATATTAAAAAAGTTAATTCCGGAAAAATAATTAACAACTTAATTATCTGGGACTTTAACAATTTTCTTAAATTAGCCCTGGCCCAGGAACAAAACGACACAAGCCTTTTGTTTTGCTGCGACGCATAATTTTCGCAATATCGAATTTGTCCACCTTTCGTGAAACACCCCGTATATATATATATATATATATATATATATATATATATATATATATATATATATATATATATATATATATATATATATATATATATATATGAAGGGCGTCCTTAAAGTTCGTGTTATCGGCACAAAATAATAAAAAAACGAAGCAAAACAGGCATCAACATGAGCGCGCGTCCCTGTAGTTTCCGCACAGTATACACATCGCATGCTATAGTAGCTCGGAACGTCGCTAGGGAGTCGAAACAAAATGGCACTACCCGTCGGTGCCAGGCACATGCAGTGATCCTTTTTTTCATTTGAAAGGAAGCAATGCCAAGGATAACATTCCAATCTGGGAGCGTTGTTTGCGGAAAACGCCCCAGTTTATGACACTTTGGTTAAATGGCGCAGATGCTTCCAGTGTTGCCAAATGAGACGAAAGCATTACAAGTACGGCGCCGAAATGATTGCTGAAGTGGAGCGATTCCTGAACGCTCAGAACAAGCAGTTCTAGAGCAATGGCCCCCGGCATGTTGTGCATCACTGGAAAAAGTGGGTAACTTTAGGTGGCGAACATGTAGAGAAAGTCTCAGCCCCTACTCGAGTTTGATTGCTGAATCTCTATTCTTTCGTGACAATAATACGAACTTTATGAACACTCCTCGTGTGTGTATATTATATATATATATATATATATATATATATATATATATAACTGGCCAGGGACCTACTAAGGAAAAATATGAAATTATATATATAGATGTAATTTAATATATATATATAACCAACAAAAATATTTTTTCGAACGTGGAGAGATGATCTAAAAAAATGGGTAATGTCATTAAGAGAAAACGGATCGCGTATTGAACGATGAGAACGTATATATATATATATACGGCAGAAAACGCACTTGAGATGGTTGTTGTTTTTAAAACATATTATTCGCAACGTTCGTCGACATTTCGGCCTCAGCCAGACCTTTTTGGAGACTGCTTACATTTGACGTTACATTTTCGTCAAATGTAGCCAGAACGAGCAGTTCTAGTGCAATGGCCCCCGGCATGTGGTGCATCACTGGAAAAAGTGGGTAACTTTTGGTGGCGAACATGTAGAGAAAGTCTCAACTCCTACTCGAGTTTGATTGCTGAATCTCTATTCTTTAGTGACAATAATACGAACTTTATGAACACCCCTCGTGTGATATATATATATTTATATATAACGCGCCAGGGGCCTATTAAGAAAAAAATATTAAATTATATATATAGATATAATTTAATATGTATATATAACCAACAAAAGTTTTTTTCGAACGTGGAGAGATAATATATAAAAATGGGTAATGACATTAAGCGAAAATGGTCGCGTATTGAACGATGAGAAGGAAAGATATATTGTCGTTCTTTCGCACATCTAACATTTAAT
>JAZHYW010032275.1:0-12025 GCA_037355805.1 Ixodes ricinus | reverse complement strand
ATTTGGCTCGTCTGATTTACCCACCACAAACATGAATATGGTTAAAAGCTGAGATTTTTTAAAGATATTTTTAACGAGCATCCCAGTGATACACGCGTGACGAAATGTCCCTACAGCGTGCAATTCCCGTAACGAGTGTCGACGAAACGAATGCCCATGAAACGTGTGTCCATCAAAAGTAGTCTACGAAACATACTTCCTCGAAACGAGCTTCGACGAAATGATAGGGACCTTAAAAAACCTCGCCCCAGTTCCCCAGCTGTGACCTGTCACTCGGCTTTACTTCACATCCCTCAATTAAAGAAATCACCGTGTTCTGAAAAAAAAAAAAAAAGAAATGCAACTTTGGTTTTTGCGTTTAGTTGGACCAACCTGATCCTCGCAGGAGACATCATCGCAAACTTCTACTTTCTCTCTCCCATCTGGCGCCGAGCTCCTTTAAAAGTTTAAATAACCACCACAAAGGTGAAGCGTCCGCTCTTTTCCGGCTGCATCGTTTCGTCTGAAATGGTCTCGATTGATTCAATAGCTTTAGAGGACTCGACTACAAGTAGTATGAATTTATTTTATGAAGATGTTACGAAGTTTCACGCGTCGAAACGTCGGACGAGTAAAAATGTCCGATCACAACCTTTGTGCATTCTTTATTTTCATAACACCGTGACATCTTGTATTTTATTATTTCCTCGTTTTTTTTCCGTCTTTTTTTCTTTTGCGCATGAAGGCACTTTAAAGGCGCCGAGTACGACTGCACTCTCGAATTTGAGCGTAAGCTCAACGGACGAACCACTTGAAATCAGAAAAATTTCAATAAGATCTAGTTTTTGAACCCTGTGCTTACTTATTCTCACCGAGTACGCAAAACGTGTTGGCCTTTGCCGCAATCATGCGTGAGTTATATTGAATTGACGGACACCAAAACGTCGGATCTTTCCCAAAAAATTATGATGCGGATGTCTGCGACGAGCTGAGGTAGTCCGTCATTTAAAACAACATAAAACCGCTTTTGTAACTCGCTTCGCGTTTTAGATTGGCACTAATAACAAAAAGTTATTTTTAGATTTATTTAAAAAATATATTTTCACTTGGAAAAATGAAGAAAAGTGGTTACGAACGACTATATTTATGTAACGAAAAAAACGTGAAGGCGCAAGTGAGCTGATGTTAGTTCATAATTGTAGAATTACCCGAGAGTGCAGTAATGACAGAAAAACGACAGAAAGAAGGAAAGAAGTTTAAAAATTTGATACTTGTTTTCCTTCTTCCTGTCGTTTTTTCTGTCATCACGGCAGTCTCGGATAATTCTACGGTTATTACATTTATGTCCAGTAATTAAAGAACAGTAGCAAAGTGGACGTATCATATCGACCAGGAAGCGACTTTAAACGTTTCATCTAGACACAAGCAGTGCACAAAGGACGCAGGAGCGAGTCGGCGTGCGAAGCGCCCCCCCCCCCCCCCCCACACACACACACACACAACGCTAATATAACATCTCTTTTGACCGCAGTGATTCTTGTACAGTACGGAACGACAGCAATTACTTATTCACACATTCTTAGAAAAGTTGTCTAACCCGTAGTTTCAGTCCACCTGAAGTTACCAACAGAGCCGGCCATGTCCTGTGTTGAAACAGATAGAGGACAGAATAGTAAAAATGATTACTCTAGATAATTACGTCAAACACACATTTTACCAACCGACGGTCGCGGGCCTTCAACGATTTCCAAATAAGTTGTTTCTGCGCCCCTTCGACACGCTTTAAGGAGCGATGATATTTGCGTGAGGAGCTATGTCTTCATTCAGAGTGTAGTACTGACTAAAATAAAATGCCAAACTGACTCGCAGTCGCTCGCGCAATGTACGATCCAGAAAAGGCGATACTTGTACGCCACTGGATATAAAAATCGAAGTTAGAAAGTAACGTCGTAAAATAAAAAGCAAACTTCTATTTTACTTTTTTTTTAACATGCCGCGGCTATCCCGCAGCTTCAATGCCAATGTTTGAACCAGTAATATTTACAACCGCTCACAGACAGATCGCGTGCGATCAGCCAGAAAATAGAAAAACCTTCGAGTAGTGTCCTCACACGCGACTCTTTGTTGAGTAGTAACATTCTACAGCTCAATCATTTTCTTTTTTGCTAAGGGGAACTTAGATGGATCCGTACTGTTGAAGGCGGATTTCAAGGCCCCTACCTCCGCCCGCATAGCGCAGAGGTCCGTCATCAACCTCGGCAACCTCGCGTCTTTTCTCCGCATGCGCTCAGGCTCAGCAGCAGGGCTCACGCCGCACACGAATCTACACTCCACACCAAAGAGCAAACGCGAGCGAGAGAGGGAAAAAGTTTCCACGCAACTTTTTTCGTAAAAAACGTGGCGGTGTACGCGGATCGGCTCGCACCACTTGCACCATGGCCTTCGGGGCCTCGGAGGCCATGCCCGCACAATCGTCGTTGAGTTAGCGACTTCTAGATGGCGCGACTGAGCCGCCACATCTTGCGCGCCATCTGTATTCGCGAAAGGGGAAAAAAAAAGACATGGTCCACACGCTAGCTGCCGCGAGTACGTCTTTCTTCCTGTTTTTTGTCTGCTTGCTGGTATGGAATGCCTGTCGCTGTTTTGCTGTTTTGCTGTTCTTTTTTTTTTGCTGCTTATGGTTTTTTCATTTTTTTCTTAACTATACTGTACTTAAAACAAAACGTGTCGGCCCTTTTGTGAGTCAAGCCGCTGTCACGCGTAATACGGATGTTCGTATATAATAAATCAACAGCGAAGTGCTACGCAAAAGTGCTGGGAGCCGTTTGCTCCTGCCAGAATGACAGGGGATTGTTACCCTGTTTTAGTGCGCAGCTCTTAGGCGCCCGTTTCCTGCTTGAGCGGCGTCGTTGTTGGCGTGACCGCGCGTTGCATTATGGGACGTTTTCCATAATGACGTCACATGTGACGTTACATGTGACGTCACAAGGGGTAAATTTAGCGAAAAATTTCCCCGCTATATTTAGTGAAACAATTTCCCCGCTAAATTTAGCGGTAAAAATTCCCTCCCAAATTTGCCAAAACAATTTCCCTGATAAACTTTACGGAAAAAAATTGCCCACTAAATTTAGCAGGAAAAATTCCCCGCTAAATTTAGCGAAAAAATTTCCCCGCGAAATTTAGCAGAAAATTTCCCCGCTAAATTGATCGGAAAAAAATTCCCCGCGAAATTGAGCGGAAAAAATTCCCCTCTAAGTTTAGCGGAAAAAAAATTCACGCTTCATTTAGCGGAAAAATTTCCCGCTAAATTTAGCGGGAAATTCAGCGAAAATTTTCCGATAAATGGGAGGGGAGCAGGAGAGGAGGAGGGGGAGGGTACGGATGAGAAGGAGGGGCATATCCTCCTCTCCGTACCTTCCCCTCTTTTTCTTCAAGAGCTGCGCTCTAATTTGGCGTTACAGGGAATTGTAAGCGTCTTTCTAGGGGGATCGGTGGCCGAGATTCTTTTCGAACGCCGAGGCGAACGGTCAGGGAATCATGAGCTCCAGCGGAGCGCGTTCTACGGCTAACCCTAGCCGGGTATCAACAGGTATTTCGGAAACTTTGGCTCCTCAGGACTACCGTATTATCCTGCCTACGCTGCCAACAGGTCGATATTCTTTTAATTCAGTCTTTCTACACGGTGACCCATCAGCAAGACCGTATCGCATCGACGACTTTCGCGACGTTCTGAAGGGCGTCGTTGACATGAATGACGTGGCCGGCTTCGGTGCCTTCCAGTACAACCACGTTTGGATGCTCACCCTGCACAACGCGGCAGCGAAGGAGAAGCTGCTACATGCGGCAGTGCTCAACGTCAAGGGCAAGACCTGCCTGGTCATCGATCCGAATGTGAGTGAGAAATCATTCAAAGTTCACTGGGTTCCCGTCTGCGTTCCCGACGAAGCTGTGCAAAAGACATTCGAGTCGCACGGAAAAGTGAAATCAATCGTGCGCGAGAAGTGGCGGCAACCAGGCTTTGAGAATGTGGAGACAACAACGCGAACAGTCACAATGGTACTCAAGGAAGGTATCACAGTGGACGCTATCCCGCATCAAATCAACATCCTCGGAATGCCAGCGCTGGTGTCCATTCCAGGCCGCCCACCTCAGTGCTTACGGTGCAAGAAGGTAGGACACATGCGCAAGCAGTGTCGCACCCGTGGTGTAGAACGTGCCGCACTTATGGACATGAGGAGGACAACTGCATCCAGACGTACGCGGCAAAAACGAGGCCTCCAACCGAACCACAGGACGTCGATAACTTGATGGACCAAGATGAAATGGAGGAGACCATTGCCGGGACTTCGACGGGGAAGGCGTCTGAACTGTCATCTGACGTCGTCGGAGCAGCGAATTCAGCACCACCAGCAAGCAGCGTCGCAGACGTCATGGTGACAGAGACGCTGTCGCCGAAGAAGGGAGAGAACTCGCAAGAAGGACAAGTCAAGGCGGAGCTGGTCGGAAGGAAGGGGAGGAGAACAGAAAGGCCAGCGAGGAAGATGGTAACCCGCATCAAGAAGTCACCGGAGCGGAAGCGCCAGTCAAAAGGAAGGGGAGCAATCAACGGAAAAAACTACAGAGAGTATGACTGCGGCTGATCAACGATTTACTCTTGTGACCCGCAAGCGTTGGAAGAAAGGCGCCGAACCTCAAGGCCAACCACGGTTGACAGAGGGGGTGCTTCAGCACTTGAGGAAATGGCCTTCGAAGATTGACGACGTTCTGCCAAACGTTGGTGCTCGGACTGCACGCGATTTGGCGATCCCGAACTGCGTATCTCGAGTGCGACATTCAAGCCAAGCGAACATGGTGGTATTTTGCGGCAAATTTGGGGTGGACTCTCAGTGTTGCGGCGAAAAAATTTCCAGAGGACAAGGAGCAGTGGGACTTTATCGAAAGACGACTCCAGAAATGGTCCATGTGAAGTGTTAGCGTATAATGATGTAACGGGCAGGCTGCTCATTGTCTAAAAGGAAAACAGCCGACAGGTCGGCTGTCTGTATTTGTTCAAAAAAGCTTACAAACAATCAATAAATTTGTTTAAAAAAAAAGGGATCGGTGGCCGAGTGGGCTAGCGCACACCAGCTCGGAGCACGTGGAGTGAAAGCTCGCGCTGCAGAACCCAGGGATCCTGGGCTCAATCCCCACCCCTGCCCGTTTCGATCTGGATGAGCATCGTACCGGCGTGCGGTCGTGTATCACTACTGCGTGGTGCACGTTAAAGACCCCAGGCTAGCGGTTGTACCGCACTGGCTAAATTGCTTATCTACAGTGGGTAACAATGTCGCCATGTTCTGGCAGACTAAACTCCCGCTGTATAAACGACTAATTTGTTTTGTTTTTTAAGCGGCTTTCTTTTTTTTTCGCATGAGCATTAACTTAAACGTTACTGCATATAACGTTTTGTTCCGTTACATGTACAGTCTATACATCGCGACTTTCGACGCAAACAAACCATCACCGAATTTTTGTTTAATTGAAGCGCAATTATAAGAACAATTAGTGGGGTGGAAATTCCTTACTGGGTCCCTAGACTAAGCGATAAAATTTGAGCAAGTCGAAATATTTTGCGATGTGCCAAACTAGGTAACAAATTAATTAGGTAACTTTTCAGACATTTATTAATTTCAAACTTTGAAACAGCGCTAAAAACACAAGAGAAAAGAACGAGAAGTGGACGAACACGTGTCGTGTGGCAAGGTGTACATAGGTCAAACGGGGAGGTGTGTCAATGTTAGGGCCAGGGAGCATTCCCTTTCCCTTCGGTCTTCACCGTCGGGACACCTTGCAGTTCACTGCGATAGGTGTTCGTGTTCTCCGGTTTTCACGGAGATTAAGATTCTGGCTCGTCACCGCAACAAAGTGACTAGAGAAATTGATGAGGCGTTTTTTATTTCTACCTACGGAGCGGACACGTGTGTTAGTGCCCCGTCTGTGGCTTTGGTGGATGACGAAGTCTCTTTCATTAGGAAATTCGGCAGATTCGTTTAAGTGCTCGGGCGTGCCTCAAGGGGTGGATCATGTTTTATCTATCGTGCATCTTTTATGTTTTCCTTTCTATTCCTCGCAGGAATAAACTTCAGTTGCCAGTCAGCGTCGTGTTCGTCCACTTCTCGTTCTTGTCTCTTGTGTTTTTAGCGCTGTTTCAAAGTTTGCATTATGAACCAACTAGCCCAACTTCACGGCCTTGTTGCAATTTATTTATTTATTTATTTATTTATATTTATTTATACATACGACGAGCCGTGAGGCCAATGCAGGAGTGGCACATTTTAGACACACAGAGGCAAGTAATTTATACACACTGAAAGTTTACCAACTCTTTTGTAAACGAGATCACATCAGTACAGTTGACCATACATTCAGGGAGGTTATCCAAAGATATATACATCTGACAAAAAAGTGTATGAAATGATCTGTTGTGCACCTAAATGGTTTGACATGGTGATTGTGTTGTGTTCTTGTCGGCATAGTTTCAGATAGCGAAATATACACCAACACAGTGTTTACAAACAAGCCTGCTTTGCCCACAACAGGTGTGGGCACTGCGCGTGCGCAGAAACCGAATTCGGGTGGAGCGAAGCGTTTGCGCATGCGCAGTACCGAGAGCAGCGCCACCGCAGTGGCGTGACGTCAGTGAGTCGAGTTGGTTTATATATCGAAGCGTCTATCATGCTAGTTCCCATAGATCATTTGAAAACAAAAGTTTTATTCTACACATTTTCATTCTGGATTTTATGCTGTTTCAATTTGCTCAGACCCTCCAATTTAAAACTTGTAGAGCGTGTTAATGCCTGTCCAAGCAGGACACCACAAAAATCGCCAGGCGACACGACTCCAACAAATCGTACGGCGCTCCTTTTTCTTTTTTCTTTTTTGTGAGAGTGTGTTGTTGAGGGAGAGTTTCCCCCGTCAAATCTCGCCCGTGCCCTCCACGGCGGCCCTGATCTGCTCATTACGTGAGTCCGGGGAGCCGCTCACACGTTCTGTTGGGTGTCGGTCAATCGCTCAAGTCCTCCGCCGTTTTTCAACTTCCGAAAACGGAAAAGGGAATGACACCTTCGTGACACCTGAGGAAAAGGCCCAAAGCTGGAACGCAGCTTAGGGTCCGACATATATCGAAGTATAACATCGTTCACTGGTGAAGAAAAATGCTGAAGCAATTACACTTTTACGGTGCTAATAACGGTGCATACTATTCGCAACTCAAGTGACAAAGGTGATTCCTGTTATTCTCCGGCGAAGAGACAAAATGCACGCGCGTTTTCCCATAGGAATGCACAGGAGCACCACCAAAGGAGACTGGTTGCTGCACATTTCAATTTGCATCCCGGAAGTCGCTTAGACAATAGCGCTATTTGAAATTCTAGGGTACATTGTAATACCTCTATGAGTGGCATAGTCCGTTTCAGTGGTGGACGTTTCTGCGCCATTTGCGCCGAACTGCAACATAGACGAAATACTGCTACATCTCGCACCAAAATGCCATTTTTGCTAGAATTACGTCACACCTGCGCCGCGGTGGACTGAAACGAAGCAGGGAATACAAATATTTTAGTACTGGTCGATATTGATATTCGAACAAGTAGAAGGAAAAGCAAATGGTACAAATATATATTTCACAGCGTCTCTATTCACTCCGTTTCATCTTAGGTTAGTGCACAGTCGAAGTCTCGAACAGATAAAACCACGAACAGATATACTAAAAGCGAAAGTCACGGGAATGACGCTGCGCTTAATTGATTTAGCCGATGAGAGAACATGTACAAAAGAGTGACGAATGCCGTGATGTCGCGATTTTGACGCTCTTCGGTTGGTCCCGTGGGCTCATAATTCCTCGCAAACCGTGCTGGCCTTGTCATCGCCCGAATTTCCTCGCGATGTCGGCTATGTCAGGAGCTAAAAGTCGCGAGGCTACTGAGATAATACAGAAACAGAGCAGAGGGTATTTTACTCCCCGTGAGATCACTTGACTATATATGTCCTCACCCCACATGCCTCCGTGCCGTGACTACAGTGTACCGTGGCACTACGCGCCGCTTGCTTCGCGCGCGCCTCAAAAGCGCGCGCGCGTCGAGCTTCACCGCTTCGCACCGGAGTGCTAGGAGCAGCGGCTGACGAGGGGGAGCGCCCTGGTCAGCGCGACTGAATCGGAAATTATGCTGAGTAGTGAGTACTGTTGCAGGTAGACCTTCTTTAATCTTGACTGTAGGTCGACCTCTACTTTTCAAAAGGCTGCGCCGAAAGAAGGGAAATATAAACAAGGAAACAAACGCGGGTTTATCTTAAAATAAATAGGTTAGTCAAGGGTAGCTCCCACGCAGACGTGAAGGGCAGTGACTCAACTCTGGTTCCAAAGCCGCTAAGACGCACTGTCAATTTTGAAGCACCACTGTAGGTTTTCATAAATTCTGGAGGTAGTCTTCTTTTCTTTTTTACAGTTTATGATATTAGAATATTGAGTTTCGTACGTTCATAAATCTTGGGTGGACGTATTTTTATTGACAATATATACTTTAGCGGATATGTTGGTTTTTGCTGGCGTTTTACAGGAATTGTATTTGCTTGGTAAATAGGCAACCCAGTGCAAAAGAGGGAGGGATAGAGAGGATTTATCTCAACTGAAGTAATGAGCTTTGCTTCATTTTTAAAACTTTTTAATACGTGTTGTAATGGAATCTACTCTAACCCAAGCCTTATTTGTTCTTTTTTTAAAGAAGGCTTTGTGTTCTTTTTGCGTCCTATCTATTCTTATTACCAAGATAATAAGCAATATGCGTTATTATTAAATAGGAACCGTCAATCATTACCAAAGATAAATTAATTTAGTGGTCGATGCAATCACGTTTTTTTTTCAAGTGATGTGCTAACCGATGTTGGCACCTGCCCCACAAGCGCCATCGGCTGCTCAGAACCAATATTTCACCTGTTACAAAACTTGCTACTAAAGGTCAAATGCCGCTCTCGTCACTGATGTTTACAAGTGTGGTAAAAAAAAAACATATTAGTTGAATGTCATTGTGAATTGTTACAGACATGCAACTCCCGCAACGTCTCTAAGTTTCTGACAAGTGACTTCGC
The DNA here is from genome assembly GCA_037355805.1 of Ixodes ricinus. Taxonomy (NCBI): domain Eukaryota; kingdom Metazoa; phylum Arthropoda; class Arachnida; order Ixodida; family Ixodidae; genus Ixodes; species Ixodes ricinus. The sequence goes on along the minus strand of JAZHYW010032275.1, from coordinate 2,923 downwards.
CAACTACGTCACCGAAAAAAAGGTAAGGATCCGCGTCATCGCCCCCCCCCTGGCACCCCCCTGCCCCCCCCCCCCCCCCCCCCACACACACACAAACACAAACACACACCTGTTTGGGGGAGAAGGGGACAGATACAGTATTTGGCCGGTTGTTCGGCACGCTAAAAAACGCCCAAAAAAGTATTTTCGCGTTGAATTTGTTTTGCGGCTGCTTAAATCTCAAATGTCGTGTTTCAATGTTTTTTGTTTTTCTTTTGAATTCGAGGGTGCTTTTTGGCGTTTATTTTTTCCCACAAATTCGAAGTTCTTCTGTGTCAGTTTGCGGTGCCACAAAAAAAAAAAATAGGTTTATCCGGGATTTCCTGTCGAAGAAACTAGGGACACAGGGCATCGGATCCCTCAAACCCCAATATGCGTGACCCAAATACTTGAAGAAAAAAAAATCCCCGTGCCGATAAGGAAAAGAAACAAGATGTGTTGTTCTGAAGCAAAGTATTCTACGCGGTTAGTTTATTGGAGGCTGCGTTCCCGGCCAAGGTAAAATAACGCTGTAGACAACAGTTTTCTTTTTTGTGGCACTTGTTTTTTTAATATTTAAAGGCAGTTTTATTTTAAGGTTTTTCGGTTTTCCCCGATTTTCATAAAACCGCCTCGGGGTTCATTTTCGTGGTTTATCCGTATTCACCGAAAACACTGAACACCTTATATCACTCGCTCTTCAAGCGTTTAAAGCAAAAAAAAAAAAGGTATCGATGTTGGGGTTCGCATATGAACCTTCTATTCGCCAGGTGATGTCTGCAGTGACTAATATTTCTTAATTTCCCGGTGTCAAATGTTTAGTTTATTCTTCGGCTATTTTACCAGATTTTCTTCGCTAAACTTCGTTGACCTCTACGCTGACACTGTGGTGGGAACTACGTGCTCGCCAGACCAATCAGCCGCCTCCCTTTTGTCACGTGACCCCAGTCTATGCTCTTTGTTACGGGCAGGAACGTGAACACCTGGTGGCGAAAGAAGACCCATGACTGGTTTAACGAGCACGTAGCTTCCACCGCACTGCCAGCGTATAGGGCGAACCAAGTATTTACTATGGCGAGACCAAAATGAAACCAACAATAATGACATTATGGTGGGCCATTTTGATAGATCGAGAAAATGAAACCAGGTTTTTTTGGCCCGCATAAATAGACTGCGCATCGCAGAAATTTGCTGCAACTCCGTGAGAATTTGACGCTCTGGCGGTTTCCGGTAAAATGAGAAAGTTTGGGCGCATGACGTCACCTGGATGAAAAGCTATATATATATATATATATATATATATATATATATATATATATATATATATATATATATATATATATATATATATGGGTTCTTTCACCTCAAATTTGGTCAGGCTAAACGGGTCTTACTTTTTATAATGACGAAAGAAAATCTGTTTTGGAGGCATTTCTCAAATGAAAGAGGGCGCAAACCCCATGTTCTCCAGATTAGAAACTATAGTATTTTTGCCTGCCGTCACAGGTCACGTGTTTGACACCTTCTGCGTGCGCTAGTGTTTTTCTTCCACCCTCTTGACTTTTCCCTCATTTAATATGTACAATAAAGATACCTTGATGTGTTCAAATATTTTAGGGATTTGTTTTCTGCAAAAATGTCAAACTCGATGTTCAGGTCGAGTTTTGGTCAACTTTGACAGGTCCTTACTTTGTCTGTACTTAAGGCAAATTTTCTGTCTTTACCTCTATAGAAAGTTCAAAGCAAGCCCATTAGAGATATAATAATACCATTGTGATCTGTTGACTAGCTGTTTCGCCACCTTCACGTAAACGTTCTGAGAAATAACGAATGTTGAAAGTTTAAAATCGATTTTCTTAAAAACCCTTATTTTTGTAAATTTCTACGTTTTAATTTTTTTTTTATATAGTAGTCGACTACAAGGAAAACAAACATTCTAGAGATGTAATATTTTGGTTGTATGTCCTTTATTTGATCCGGAATCGTGTGAAATGGGCGCTCATTTGACTAAAATACAGCAACTCTTACCGGCACGATATGCCTTCTACGATTTCGAAAATATTTTTTTTTTTTTTTGCTTACGTTTTTGGAAAAATCATAAAGTAGACGAGCCGCGAGCGACTTGACGCTACAGAGTTGTATGGAGAGAGAGAGAGAGAGGGGGAGGAGAAGCATCTTTATTGGCCCTTAGTTCAGGGTGTCAAGGGGGCATCCAGGAGGAGTGCCAGTAAAAGAGAGGGATCCAGGGAGCCGCTTCCCGCCGCGCGAACTGTTTCCAAGCAGCTAGCGCCGCATCTTGGCCCGTACGTGAGTTTATGGTCTGTTTCATACAGTTCTAATTACGCAGCTTTGCTTCGGCGACTCGCTTATACGCGACACATATCAGGTGCGACAACCACGTTCTGCAAACAACGGAGTCGAAAAACCAGTGGCTTCGACTTCGAGGTCAGCCCAGCGATAAGCGTTTGCCAACACTTGCTCCTTGCCGCGGAAATGATAAATTCGCGCCAGCTGGTGGCCACCTTGGGGAAAGGAGAGCAGCTCCAGTAACCCCATAGAACTCCTTTCCTCTCTACTTTGCAAACATGCTATAGTTATCGGGTCTCCTCCTCGCGCTTCGATCTGGCTAATCGCGACGGAGAGAGACTGCTCATCCTCGCCCGGTGTTCGCCGAAGTAGGTGTGCATAGAAATTGTTGTTCTGCTCCGAGAAAGGCAATAGCGTTTGCGCCATGAGTGACAAGTTCAGCGCGGACCGACTGCCTTGCGCCGACGATTCCCAGAGACACGAAATGCCCAATTTCTTGGTGGGCGCCATGTACGCAAAGTTTCGGAGCTGAGCCACAGCTTGCTTAAGCAGGTGGTGCCGGCTGAGAGCGCTGAGCGTGTGGGTTCAGATGACGTCC
>JAZHYW010032273.1:0-22054 GCA_037355805.1 Ixodes ricinus | reverse complement strand
TCGAATTTTAATTTCGCTGAAAAAAATATATGTTATGGCGTCGTCTCTAAAAACGCAGTAGCCACAAACGGCAAGTCCGTCGGATTTTTGTTCTCGACTTACGAATTTTAAAAGAGGCCGCGGCGGAAAGCAGTGTTTTTCACATCCGTCGTGGGTCGGATGTTTCGCTCGATCTCCCGTCGTGGATTTTCAGTCCACATTATATTAACTTTTTTCAAGCACTCTGTGGGCACAGGTAAAAGGCTCTAATACCATGAAATAATTTTAGGCGTTTTGCTTTTTTCTGTAAAAATGTCAAAAACGCCCCCTCGGTCAATTGTTGACGAACTTTGACAATTAAATACTGGCGATCTACTTGGGTTACATCAATATTTTTTATGTCTATGGAGAGCCCAAAACACGCTCTTTATAGATATTATAAAATGATTTACCTGTATTAAATAGCCTTTGCGGGACGTTTACGTTAATGTTATGCGAAAACCAAAAAGTACCAATTTTAAGATCGATTTTCTCAAAAAACCCATTTTTTATTTTTTTATTTTTTGTTAAAATGTAGATATGATAGTTGTCTACTCGAAAAGCAAGTCGAGAAAGTGTATATTTTGTTTGTATGTTTTATATTTAAGCATCAATATCGTACAAAAACGTGTTTTTACGGCTTGAAACGGACTTGCGAATTGCGCGTCTTCACAAACTTGGAAATATTTTTGACTTTTTTCAACGCACCCACATAAAAATGAAATACAGTAGTTCCACCCTGTTATATTTATTGATCATTTAAATTTTATTATAGGCGGCAAGCTACATTGGAGCAGTTCAAAAGAGAAAGCAACACTTCTTAACAGACCAGCAGGCGTCGTAAATTTTTAATGTATAGAAATCGGCAGACGTCCTATTGATTCGGGGCCTTCATTGGCCTATATGAACGTCCCGCCCTTTCGGAACCAGCAGATGACCACGACCTTTCGCGCTCGTTGTGTTAGATAGGACGGCCCGTGACAGTAAAGCGAGCAGCGCACCCTGTGTCACGAGGAGTGAAATGGTACGAATGTGTCGTTGACGCGGCGAACAGTGACGGCCACCCAGGAGTAGTCAGTCAGTCAGAGTATTGCAGAAGGGAAAGCAAAGTAACTGTTGCCCGGGAGGATGAGAACACCATGGCCTTACAATATCGACGGTCAACAACAGTTCTGCCTGCCAAAACAACGCCGCGTGCGAGCTAAAACCGGCGGCGCGGGACGAAAATCGCGCACGCACACGAAGATGGGCCGGTTTCGTTAGGGATGTGGGAAAATTTTGAAACCAGCCATCCGTGCACGCGTGAAACGATACCGCGTATTTGCCCAAGCTTCGAACGCCCTATCCTAGAAATGGCCGTGCTCTGCAAAGTGGTTGTCCTGTGCTTGTCCTCCGTGTTTTATTCTTTCAATTTTATGTACTCTATCTCCCTCCGCGGAAATCCGATAGCACCGAAGGGTTATCTCTTTGGAAACAGCAAAGCCCGGAGACTAGCATCAAAAACGAGCGTGTTGGTAAATATACTTGTGTCTATTCTGCCCGGAGACTAGTTGGGTCGAAGTCAGCCTCCTTGGCAACTATAACCGTTTGTGAAGAGTGGTCTTCTCCCGAGATAAAAAGTTAGCGCCGGCTGACGTGTTTTTTTTTTTTTAAAGGGAAGGGTTAAAGAAAAGTTTGAGTAACTGCATGCAGTAACTACCTCGAAAGCTCCTCTCCCGATATGAAGCTCGAGGCATGTTACGTCTCGGTTACCTTCTCGCGCACCGCTGCTCGAAACTATTCTTCACTTTGTTCCGCACAGCCACGACGGATGTGCGGAACAGAGTGAAGAATAGATTCGAGCATCATCTGGACGCCATCATCCTGCCAGGCTTCAGTGTCATGGGACTGGACTCGGCGTCGGTCAGTTAAGACTTTTTTTAATTTTATTTCGTGTGTGTTTCTTCGCCCCGCTGAACTTTGTTTCTCGGGTGCGGTTCTGCTGAACTTTTTTTTATGTTTCGTTACTAACTGTTTGTTAGCATTGTTTACTTGTTGGGTTTATTTCTTCATGGCGTAGCGGCCTGACGGTGCTGTAGAGAGCGTGTTCGCACGCATTTGGTTGTGTCCCGTTTAGGGAATGCCCGGAGGAGTTGGTTTTTGTTCTTGCCGTGTGCGGCTGAGTTTTTCTGTCTTAATTAACTTTTTTTCCTTTACGTGTCGTTGACTTCTTTGTCTGACCAGGCGTGGACCTATCGCCTTGCCACGGCTCGAACCTAAATCTTTTATTTTTTTACCGCAATTTTCGTTAAGATCGGAGTTGGGTAATTTTATTCTTATTTATTTATTTTTATTCCCTACCCTTCTCCGTGACAATCTCTCCGTGTGTTTCGGATCGTTTCTGTGTCATCACTTTTGTGTATTACGGAAGTGAAAGGATATTCCTGGTGATCTGTGCGATGTGCGGTGAACAAACCCTAGCGTTTGGTTTCGGAAAGAATTGTATATAATAGATCAATGACGTGGTGACTTTTCATGTCTTAGTAATATGACAGCTAATAGCTAGTCATGCTAGTTTACAGTGAAAGTTTTATCAATCGAAAAAATACAACGTCTGTGCCTCTTCGATATTGAAGGTCTACTAGGCCTGCTGATTTGATTAGATATGTTTCTCGTGGTTTCCCGCTCTTTTCAAAACATAAATAACTATTCAATACCACAAAATGCGTTTATAATTGATTACAAAACGCAGACAAAAATTCAAGAAAACTTTTTTACAATTCATAGAAGCGCACGTTTTTTTTTTTTGTCTGACTTAGGTCTTGCAAAACGAAGACGTCTTTTTCCGATATTGAGGCTTAAATATAGAACATACAAACAAAATATACACTTTCTCGACTTGCTTTTCGAGTAGACAACTATCATATCTACATTTTAACAAAAATAAAAAAATAAAAAATGGGTTTTTTGAGAAAATCGATCTTAAAATTGGTACTTTTTGGTTTTCGCATAACATTAACGTAAACGTCCCGCAAAGGCTATTTAATACAGGTAAATCATTTTATAATATCTATAAAGAGCGTGTTTTGGGCTCTCCATAGACATAAAAAATATTGATGTAACCCAAGTAGATCGCCAGTATTTAATTGTCAAAGTTCGTCAACAATTGACCGAGGGGGCGTTTTTGACATTTTTACAGAAAAAAAGCAAAACGCCTAAAATTATTTCATGGTATTAGAGCCTTTTACCTGTGCCCACAGAGTGCTTGAAAAAAGTTAATATAATGTGGACTGAAAATCCACGACGGGAGATCGAGCGAAACATCCGACCCACGACGGATGTGAAAAACACTGCTTTCCGCCGCGGCCTCTTTTAAAATTCGTAAGTCGAGAACAAAAAATCCGACGGACTTGCGGTTTGTGGCTACTGCGTTTTTAGAGACGACGCCGTAACATGCTGCCTTTTTCGAGTGAAATTAAAAAATTCGACCCTTGCACTACACGATTTGAGCCCATACATAAAAAAAAAATAATATATATATATATATATATATATATATATATATATATATATATATATATATATATATATTTTTTTTTTGCGTGCGCGATTTGTCGAGGAGCGACGCAAAGCTCACAAAGGCGCTATATTGAACGCGACCAACTTGTATGTCCCAGTTACAGAGACACCCCCATTACCAGGATTTACAGGTTGGTTGTTTAGCTAGAGTTCCTCAGGAGATCAAAACGATCTTTTTCTCGAAATAGTTTCCACGATGCTTGCTCCAATTTCTGCATTATTATTTCTTTCATTCTTTTTCTTTCTTTTTTGCAAGAACTATAAATGTAGCGGAGTAGAGTCCGACCACGAAACGAAAATACGCACAATAGCTTTAAAATTGCTTACGAAAACATGGAGTGCAAAACAAAGCAGAATATTTCGGGAATACCCACAACTCTGAACTGCACATCTTATGACTACCTGCTAATGTATATCCAGAGAGTTGATCTGAAGACATTGTTAAAATAGTGGAGTCCCTCATACTTTCATCATCAGCAGGAATCAGCGATATTAATACAAAGTTCTTCAAAACACGATGATACGTAGTTTTGCTTTCTGCAACATGTACTCAATCCCTACAGTTTGGTGTTTTACCTGATGATTGGAACGTCGCCAAGGTGGATTTCTCTACAAAAGGGTGACAAATATAGTCCTCTAAACTCTTGCCCTATATCATTTGTCAAGTAGTGCCATGGAAAATTCTGGAGGATTTAATTTATTCCAATTTAGTAAATTTCTTCGATTCAAACAGCTTCTTGTGCCCATTTCAACATGCTTTTCGGAAATCATTCTCATGCGAAACATAGATTGCAGTCGTTCACCTGACCTTCATACTGTACTTAACGGAGGTCAAGTATAGATTGCATCTTAGATTTTTCAAAAGCGTTTGATAAGGTGTCTTACAATCTACTTCAATTAAAACTCAGTAAACTAAATATCGACCCTAAAGTTCTCACCTTGTTACATTTTTTCTTGACTAATCGCAGACAACTGGTTACTGCATCAATGACTCTAGTTCCACTTTGGTTTCTGTCACTTCAGGAGTATCACAGGGTTCAGTTTTAGGGCCTTTGCTATTTTTAATGATATCAATAATCTGCCATGTCATACTTCATCCAATACTTCCCTATTTTCTGATAACTGCGTCCTATGCAGCGAAGTAACCAACAGGATCAAGAAAGTTACAAAATTATATTAATGCAGTGTCACTTTGGTGCGAATCATGGTCTATACAATTAAACTCTACTAAATGTAAATCTATCGAGCATATCCAGATGTACAACAGTATCTGCAGATCATACTATTAAAGGAATTGCATTACAGTCGGTCTTAGAGTACAAGTACCTTGGTGTACATATCACGTCTGATCTAACATGGCAACATCACATAGATAACATACAACTAACAATGCAAATCGCATGCTGGGATACTCGAAGAGAAACTTCTCATTGGCACCGCAATCATTAAAGGCGATACTGTGCAAAACACTCGTACGATCAAAGCTAAAGTATGCGTCATCTATTTGGAACCCTGGTCAATCTTCACTAATTGCATTATTTGAAACCATACAAAACAGTTCGGTATGTTTCATTTGCTCTATCATCAAACGGCAAGTGTATCGTTAATGAAGGCTAACCTTTCACTTTCTCAACTCTCAGTACGCAGAAGGGTCGCTCGGTTAAGCCTATTCCACAAAATTTATTACACTAATGTTACACTGCAAGAAAGGCTTTTTGAACTTCCTTTCTATGTTTCATCACGAGTCGATCATCAACAAAAAGTTGGCATCCGTTATTCAAATTGCAATGCTTTTTGCCATTCCTTTATACCATGCACATCCCACGAATGGAACTACCTTCCGGCCCCATTGTTTCAACTGTTGACAGTACTCTTTTCAAAAAGGCGTTGATTAGCCTCTTTACCTGATTTTGTTATTCATGATGTTTATCGTTTTTCCCACGTGAGCTTTTCACTAGCGACTCATCGTTCCCCACTCCCCTCTGTAATGCTTTATGCCCTGAGAGTAATAAATGAAATGAAATTTAAAAAAAAAGTCTGCAGGGCACACACCTTCTACGTAACGAGTTACAAGTAACTGATCACTTGTCATCAATTACATTTTATTGGAACTCTTTAAACCTTCAATTACTTTTTTCATGCAGTAACGTTCGCTGTAATTCAGTGACTATTTTTTGTGTACAAGTAATCAATTATATGTTTTCGAAAAAGTTCAAATCAGCGTGTTGAGGTTTTTTTTTCCTAAAACATTTTGTTTGCTTGTGCGTCGCTCGTCTACGTTGCACCATCGATGGAAACTATTTTTGACCCCTAAAGTGCAAAAAAAGGATATCAAGACACCAGAACGATTAGAATTACAACACGCTCAGCGTCCCCACTTGAAACGCTTTCAGAAGGCGGCCGGAACAGCGAAGCGCTTCGCTTCCTAGAGGACTCGGAAGCGTCCGTCGAAGCACTGCGCAACCACGAACTGGTACGCAAAGTGCAGTGTTGTATACCATAGCCTCCTCTATGCTCACAAAGCCTGGCAGTTCGACGACGGAGCCATAGAGTGCCCGGTCGCAGATTTGGAGCGCGAGGATCTGGTAGCACAGAGCATTTCTCGGGAACCTGGTATTTGGCGCACAGCTTTTGCAGCGGCGAGGACCCGAAACATGGTTTTCAAACCTGACGAGAAAAGAAGCGGTAGCGCGAGCGGACATTCCATCGTCCGGGAGAAGTGTGTTTCGGCGTCTCGCCGCAGCGGGGCGCCCGTCACGAGGCTCCCCTCTCATCTATTTCTGCGGCCGCGTCTCGTGGCGATCTGCCAGGCTTCGTCAGTATAGGGGAGGCTGTGGTTGTACGAAATGGCGTTGCAAGGAACGGCGTTCCTGGAACGCGTTCCTTTGGGAGGAACAAAGGAACGCCACCGTTCCATTTTGCATCGGTGAAACGGGAACGGAAACTCGTAACATTTTTACTGGAACGAAAGAAGGAATGGCGTTCTTTTTTTCGTCCAGCGGGGTAAATTTTACTTTATTTCTAGAAGTGAAATTTTAAAAGTATAAAAACAATATCTTTACGAACAGCACGATCTCGTTAACTTATTGGGCGCTTATCTTAGGGTTTATTTTGTGTGGTCCTCGCTTGGTAACAGACGGGTGCAGGAGAGCTAGTGGACATCGATTCTCTTTTCAGTGCCGGAGACCGCAGTACAAAAATCAAAACTTTTAGTCGAAGCAAAAGACACAGAAAGAGGGCCGTTTCAAACTCAGCTACTTTCTTTGCTTCCACGAATCCTCATACACCCAGAAATCTAAGGCCGACTACAGCCATCATTGAACTTCCACAAATAGACTTGCATTTACAACGAAAGAACAGGTTACCAGACATCATACACACCCTTGTATCCCGAAGATTGGTCACTTGAAAGATGGACAAATATTACCCCTTATTCCTTCTCTCCTTGTATTCCACCTTCAAACGGAACAATGAATCCAACCTTCACGAAGAAGGACTTGTAGACTGAACTTCCAAAAGCCCTTCCCTCTTCTTCATTTGCTCGTCTTGCGGCGAGCAACATTGAGAAGCAACTGTTGTTAAGTTTGAACAAGGGACTTTGTTATATTTAAACGTTGTGGGACGCTCGGCCCGCCACTAGTGGGGGGGGGGGGGGGGCGGTTCCCGTGGCACACGGGCTCAAAAGGGATGGCCTGTGCGGCCGACAAGAGAGTTGCCCTGAGCGGCTGGCCAGAGCTGGAAGCATGGTAATAAACCCTCATTGACCTCGAGGAACGAGTCGTCTGGTTCATCACCTGCGGCGGACGGCGGAAGCCGAACGCCACAACGTGTGAGGTTGTTGTAAAACTCTCGTGCAATGTGGGGTAACAGTACATTTGGCTCGTCTGATTTACCCACCACAAACATGAATATGGTTAAAAGCTGAGATTTTTTAAAGATATTTTTAACGAGCATCCCAGTGATACACGCGTGACGAAATGTCCCTACAGCGTGCAATTCCCGTAACGAGTGTCGACGAAACGAATGCCCATGAAACGTGTGTCCATCAAAAGTAGTCTACGAAACATACTTCCTCGAAACGAGCTTCGACGAAATGATAGGGACCTTAAAAAACCTCGCCCCAGTTCCCCAGCTGTGACCTGTCACTCGGCTTTACTTCACATCCCTCAATTAAAGAAATCACCGTGTTCTGAAAAAAAAAAAAAGAAATGCAACTTTGGCTTTTGCGTTTAGTTGGACCAACCTGATCCTCGCAGGAGACATCATCGCAAACTTCTACTTTCTCTCTCCCATCTGGCGCCGAGCTCCTTTAAAAGTTTAAATAACCACCACAAAGGTGAAGCGTCCGCTCTTTTCCGGCTGCATCGTTTCGTCTGAAATGGTCTCGATTGATTCAATAGCTTTAGAGGACTCGACTACAAGTAGTATGAATTTATTTTATGAAGATGTTACGAAGTTTCACGCGTCGAAACGTCGGACGAGTAAAAATGTCCGATCACAACCTTTGTGCATTCTTTATTTTCATAACACCGTGACATCTTGTATTTTATTATTTCCTCGTTTTTTTCCGTCTTTTTTTCTTTTGCGCATGAAGGCACTTTAACGGCGCCGAGTACGACTGCACTCTCGAATTTGAGCGTAAGCTCAACGGACGAACCACTTGAAATCAGAAAAATTTCAATAAGATCTAGTTTTTGAACCCTGTGCTTACTTATTCTCACCGAGTACGCAAAACGTGTTGGCCTTTGCCGCAATCATGCGTGAGTTATATTGAATTGACGGACACCAAAACGTCGGATCTTTCCCAAAAAATTATGATGCGGATGTCTGCGACGAGCTGAGGTAGTCCGTCATTTAAAACAACATAAAACCGCTTTTTGTAACTCGCTTCGCGTTTTAGATTGGCACTAATAACAAAAAGTTATTTTTAGATTTATTTAAAAAATATATTTTCACTTGGAAAAATGAAGAAAAGTGGTTACGAACGACTATATTTATGTAACGAAAAAAAAACGTGAAGGCGCAAGTGAGCTGATGTTAGTTCATAATTGTAGAATTACCCGAGAGTGCAGTAATGACAGAAAAACGACAGAAAGAAGGAAAGAAGTTTAAAAATTTGATACTTGTTTTCCTTCTTCCTGTCGTTTTTCTGTCATCACGGCAGTCTCGGATAATTCTACGGTTATTACATTTATGTCCAGTAATTAAAGAACAGTAGCAAAGTGGACGTATCATATCGACCAGGGAAGCGACTTTAAACGTTTCATCTAGACACAAGCAGTGCACAAAGGACGCAGGAGCGAGTCGGCGTGCGAAGCGCCCCCCCCCCCCCCCCACACACACACACACACAACGCTAATATAACATCTCTTTTGACCGCAGTGATTCTTGTACAGTACGGAACGACAGCAATTACTTATTCACACATTCTTAGAAAAGTTGTCTAACCCGTAGTTTCAGTCCACCTGAAGTTACCAACAGAGCCGGCCATGTCCTGTGTTGAAACAGATAGAGGACAGAATAGTAAAAATGATTACTCTAGATAATTACGTCAAACACACATTTTACCAACCGACGGTCGCGGGCCTTCAACGATTTCCAAATAAGTTGTTTCTGCGCCCCTTCGACACGCTTTAAGGAGCGATGATATTTGCGTGAGGAGCTATGTCTTCATTCAGAGTGTAGTACTGACTAAAATAAAATGCCAAACTGACTCGCAGTCGCTCGCGCAATGTACGATCCAGAAAAGGCGATACTTGTACGCCACTGGATATAAAAATCGAAGTTAGAAAGTAACGTCGTAAAATAAAAAGCAAACTTCTATTTTACTTTTTTTTTAACATGCCGCGGCTATCCCGCAGCTTCAATGCCAATGTTTGAACCAGTAATATTTACAACCGCTCACAGACAGATCGCGTGCGATCAGCCAGAAAATAGAAAAACCTTCGAGTAGTGTCCTCACACGCGACTCTTTGTTGAGTAGTAACATTCTACAGCTCAATCATTTTCTTTTTTGCTAAGGGGAACTTAGATGGATCCGTACTGTTGAAGGCGGATTTCAAGGCCCCTACCTCCGCCCGCATAGCGCAGAGGTCCGTCATCAACCTCGGCAACCTCGCGTCTTTTCTCCGCATGCGCTCAGGCTCAGCAGCAGGGCTCACGCCGCACACGAATCTACACTCCACACCAAAGAGCAAACGCGAGCGAGAGAGGGAAAAAGTTTCCACGCAACTTTTTTCGTAAAAAACGTGGCGGTGTACGCGGATCGGCTCGCACCACTTGCACCATGGCCTTCGGGGCCTCGGAGGCCATGCCCGCACAATCGTCGTCGAGTTAGCGACTTCTAGATGGCGCGACTGAGCCGCCACATCTTGCGCGCCATCTGTATTCGCGAAAGGGAAAAAAAAAAGACATGGTCCACACGCTAGCTGCCGCGAGTACGTCTTTCTTCCTGTTTTTTGTCTGCTTGCTGGTATGGAATGCCTGTCGCTGTTTTGCTGTTTTGCTGTTCTTTTTTTTTTTTGCTGCTTATGGTTTTTTCATTTTTTTCTTAACTATACTGTACTTAAAACAAAACGTGTCGGCCCTTTTGTGAGTCAAGCCGCTGTCACGCGTAATACGGATGTTCGTATATAATAAATCAACAGCGAAGTGCTACGCAAAAGTGCTGGGAGCCGTTTGCTCCTGCCAGAATGACAGGGGATTGTTACCCTGTTTTAGTGCGCAGCTCTTAGGCGCCCGTTTCCTGCTTGAGCGGCGTCGTTGTTGGCGTGACCGCGCGTTGCATTATGGGACGTTTTCCATAATGACGTCACATGTGACGTTACATGTGACGTCACAAGGGGTAAATTTAGCGAAAAATTTCCCCGCTATATTTAGTGAAACAATTTCCCCGCTAAATTTAGCGGTAAAAATTCCCTCCCAAATTTACCAAAACAATTTCCCTGATAAACTTTACGGAAAAAAATTGCCCACTAAATTTAGCAGGAAAAATTCCCCGCTAAATTTAGCGAAAAAATTTCCCCGCGAAATTTAGCAGAAAATTTCCCCGCTAAATTGATCGGAAAAAAATTCCCCGCGAAATTGAGCGGAAAAAATTCCCTCTAAGTTTAGCGGAAAAAAATTCACGCTTCATTTAGCGGAAAAATTTCCCGCTAAATTTAGCGGGAAATTCAGCGAAAATTTTCCGATAAATGGGAGGGGAGCAGGAGAGGAGGAGGGGAGGGTACGGATGAGAAGGAGGGGCATATCCTCCTCTCCGTACCTTCCCCTCTTTTTCTTCAAGAGCTGCGCTCTAATTTGGCGTTACAGGGAATTGTAAGCGTCTTTCTAGGGGGATCGGTGGCCGAGATTCTTTTTCGAACGCCGAGGCGAACGGTCAGGGAATCATGAGCTCCAGCGGAGCGCGTTCTACGGCTAACCCTAGCCGGGTATCAACAGGTATTTCGGAAACTTTGGCTCCTCAGGACTACCGTATTATCCTGCCTACGCTGCCAACAGGTCGATATTCTTTTAATTCAGTCTTTCTACACGGTGACCCATCAGCAAGACCGTATCGCATCGACGACTTTCGCGACGTTCTGAAGGGCGTCGTTGACATGAATGACGTGGCCGGCTTCGGTGCCTTCCAGTACAACCACGTTTGGATGCTCACCCTGCACAACGCGGCAGCGAAGGAGAAGCTGCTACATGCGGCAGTGCTCAACGTCAAGGGCAAGACCTGCCTGGTCATCGATCCGAATGTGAGTGAGAAATCATTCAAAGTTCACTGGGTTCCCGTCTGCGTTCCCGACGAAGCTGTGCAAAAGACATTCGAGTCGCACGGAAAAGTGAAATCAATCGTGCGCGAGAAGTGGCGGCAACCAGGCTTTGAGAATGTGGAGACAACAACGCGAACAGTCACAATGGTACTCAAGGAAGGTATCACAGTGGACGCTATCCCGCATCAAATCAACATCCTCGGAATGCCAGCGCTGGTGTCCATTCCAGGCCGCCCACCTCAGTGCTTACGGTGCAAGAAGGTAGGACACATGCGCAAGCAGTGTCGCACCCGTGGTGTAGAACGTGCCGCACTTATGGACATGAGGAGGACAACTGCATCCAGACGTACGCGGCAAAAACGAGGCCTCCAACCGAACCACAGGACGTCGATAACTTGATGGACCAAGATGAAATGGAGGAGACCATTGCCGGGACTTCGACGGGGAAGGCGTCTGAACTGTCATCTGACGTCGTCGGAGCAGCGAATTCAGCACCACCAGCAAGCAGCGTCGCAGACGTCATGGTGACAGAGACGCTGTCGCCGAAGAAGGAGAGAACTCGCAAGAAGGACAAGTCAAGGCGGAGCTGGTCGGAAGGAAGGGGAGGAGAACAGAAAGGCCAGCGAGGAAGATGGTAACCCGCATCAAGAAGTCACCGGAGCGGAAGCGCCAGTCAAAAGGAAGGGGAGCAATCAACGGAAAAAACTACAGAGAGTATGACTGCGGCTGATCAACGATTTACTCTTGTGACCCGCAAGCGTTGGAAGAAAGGCGCCGAACCTCAAGGCCAACCACGGTTGACAGAGGGGGTGCTTCAGCACTTGAGGAAATGGCCTTCGAAGATTGACGACGTTCTGCCAAACGTTGGTGCTCGGACTGCACGCGATTTGGCGATCCCGAACTGCGTATCTCGAGTGCGACATTCAAGCTAAGCGAACATGGTGGTATTTTGCGGCAAATTTGGGGTGGACTCTCAGTGTTGCGGCGAAAAGATTTCCAGAGGACAAGGAGCAGTGGGACTTTATCGAAAGACGACTCCAGAAATGGTCCATGTGAAGTGTTAGCGTATAATGATGTAACGGGCAGGCTGCTCATTGTCTAAAGGAAAACAGCCGACAGGTCGGCTGTCTGTATTTGTTCAAAAAAGCTTACAAACAATCAATAAATTTGTTAAAAAAAAAAAGGGATCGGTGGCCGAGTGGGCTAGCGCACACCAGCTCGGAGCACGTGGAGTGAAAGCTCGCGCTGCAGAACCCAGGGATCCTGGGCTCAATCCCCACCCCTGCCCGTTTCGATCTGGATGAGCATCGTACCGGCGTGCGGTCGTGTATCACTACTGCGTGGTGCACGTTAAAGACCCCAGGCTAGCGGTTGTACCGCACTGGCTAAATTGCTTATCTACAGTGGGTAACAATGTCGCCATGTTCTGGCAGACTAAACTCCCGCTGTATAAACGACTAATTTGTTTTGTTTTTTAAGCGTCTTTCTTTTTTCTTTTTTTTTTGCATGAGCATTAACTTAAACGTTACTGCATATAACGTTTTGTTCCGTTACATGTACAGTCTACACATCGCGACTTTCGACGCAAACAAACCATCACCGAATTTTTGTTTAATTGAAGCGCAATTATAAGAACAATTAGTGGGGTGGAAATTCCTTACTGGGTCCCTAGACTAAGCGATAAAATTTGAGCAAGTCGAAATATTTTGCGATGTGCCAAACTAGGTAACAAATTAATTAGGTAACTTTTTCAGACATTTATTAATTTCAAACTTTGAAACAGCGCTAAAAACACAAGAGAAAAGAACGAGAAGTGGACGAACACGTGTCGTGTGGCAAGGTGTACATAGGTCAAACGGGGAGGTGTGTCAATGTTAGGGCCAGGAGCATTCCCTTTCCCTTCGGTCTTCACCGTCGGGACACCTTGCAGTTCACTGCGATGAGTGTTCGTGTTCTCCGGTTTTCACGGAGATTAAGATTCTGGCTCGTCACCGCAACAAAGTGACTAGAGAAATTGATGAGGCGTTTTTTTATTTCCACCTACGGAGCGGACACGTGTGTCAGTGCCCCGTCTGTGGCTTTGGTGGATGACGAAGTCTCTTTCATTAGGAAATTCCGGCAGATTCGTTTAAGTGCTCGGGCGTGCCTCAAGGGGGTGGATCATGTGTTATCTATCGTGCATCTTTTATGTTTTCCTTTCTATTCCTCGCAGGAATAAACTTCAGTTGCCAGTCAGCGTCGTGTTCGTCCACTTCTCGTTCTTTTTCTCTTGTGTTTTTAGCGCTGTTTCAAAGTTTGCATTATGAACCAACTAGCCCAACTTCACGCCTTGTTGCAATTTTATTTATTTATTTATTATATTTATTTATACATACCTGACCAGCCGTGAGGCCAATGCAGGAGCGGCACATTTTAGACACACAGAGGCAAGTAATTTATACACACTGAAAGTTTACCAACTCTTTTGTAAACGAGATCACATCAGTACAGTTGACCATACATTCAGGAGGTTATCCAAAGATATATACATCTGACAAAAAAGTGTATGAAATGATCTGTTGTGTACCTAAATGGTTTGACATGGTGATTGTGTTGTGTTCTTGTCGGCATAGTTTCAGATAGCGAAATATGTATCCGAGGCGTCTATCATGTACAGGGTGAAACAAGGAGACGGCAGGCTCTTTAAATCGACCGCAAAATTCGGTTTCTTAACCTATCGCTCTACGATTTTGTGCAGCGTTGCCCCCAGATGGTGCATTTTTTTTGTAAAATTTGCAAAGAGCGAACTTACCTGAGGAAAAAGTAAAGAAAGAAAAGGCTTAGCTCCTATGGAAACGCAGCGACGCCACCGGTCTTCAAACAACACGGCGCCGTTTCGCACGGGAGACAAGAGATGGCGCAACGAACGCCGCCAACGAACGAGCATACGGCGCCGAGAGCCGGCACTTTAGCAGACGATCCTTTCGACTCAAAAGCGGCTCGCGTTCCGCAGGCGGCGACATTTGCAGAAACAAAAACAGGCGCGGTAACAACAAGGAACTGCAGTTCCTTGTCTGCTAAACACGGCGGCTCTCGGCGTCGTCTGCTCGTTCGTTGGCGGCAGTTGGCGTCGCGACCGCTTGCGCCATCTCTTGTCTCCCGTGCGAAACGGCGCCGTGTTGTTTGCAGACCGGTGGCGTCACTGCGTTTCCATAGGAGCTAAGCCTTTTTCTTTCTTTACCTTTTTCCTCAGGTAAGTTCGCTCTTTGCAAATTTTACAAAAAAATGCACCATCTGGGGGCAACGCTGCACAAAGTCGTAGCGCGATAGGTTAAGGAACCGAATTTTCCGGTCGATTTAAAGAGCCTGCCGTCTCCTTGTTTCACCCGGTAGTTCCCATAGATTATTTGAAAACAAGAGTTTTATTCTACACATTTTTCATTCTGGATTTTATGCTGTTTCAATTTGCTCAGACCCTCCAATTTAAAACTTGTAGGAGCGTGTTAATGCCTGTCCAAACAGGACACCACAAAAATCGCCAGGCGACACGACTCCAACAAATCGTACGGCGCTCCGTTTCTTTCTTTTTCTTTTTTGTGAGAGTGTGTTGTTGAGGGGAGAGTTTCCCCCGTCAAATCTCGCCCGTGCCCTCCACGGCGGCCCTGATCTGCTCATTACGTGAGTCCGGGAGCCGCTCACACGTTCTGTTGGGTGTCGGTCAATCGCTCAAGTCCTCCGCCGTTTTTCAACTTCCGAAAACGGGAAAGGGAATGACACCTTCGTGACACCTGAGGGAAAGGGCCCGAAGCTGGAACGCAGCTTTGCGGTCCGACATATATCGAAGTATAACATCGTTCACTGGTGAAGAAAAATGCTGAAGCAATTACACTTTTACGGTGCTAACAACGGTGCATACTATTCGCAACTCAAGTGACAAGGTGATTCCTGTTATTCTCCGGCGAAGAGACAAAATGCACGCGCGTTTTCCCATAGGAATGCACAGGAGCACCACCAAAGGAGACTGGTTGCTGCACATTTCAATTTGCATCCCGGAAGTCGCTTAGACAATAGCGCTATTTGAAATTCTAGGGTACATTGTAATACCTCTATGAGTGGCATAGTCCGTTTCAGTGGTGGACGTTTCTGCGCCATTTGCGCCGAACTGCAATATAGACGAAATACTGCTACATCTCGCACCAAAATGCCATTTTTGCTAAATTACGTCACACCTGCGCCGAGGTGGACTGAAACGAAGCAGGGAATACAAATATTTTAGTACTGGTCGATATTGATATTCGAACAAGTAGAAGGAAAAGCAAATGGTACAAATATATATTTCACAGCGTCTCTATTCACTCCGTTTCATCTTAGGTTAGTGCACAGTCGAAGTCTCGAACAGATAAAACCACGAACAGATATACTAAAAGCGAAAGTCACGGGAATGACGCTGCGCTTAATTGATTTAGCCGATGAGAGAACATGTACAAGGAGTGACGAATGCCGTGATGTCGCGATTTTGACGCTCTTCGGTTGGTCCCGTGGGCTCATAATTCCTCGTAAACCGTGCTGGCCTTGTCATCGCCCGAATTTCCTGGCGATGTCGGCTATGTCAGGAGCTGAAAGTCGCGAGGCTACTGAGATAATACAGAAACAGAGCAGGGTATTTTACTCCCCGTGAGATCACTTGACTATATATGTCTACCCCACATGCCTCCGTGCCGTGACTACAGTGTACCGTGGCACTCGCGCCGCTGCTTTAAAGGGGCGATGCAACAATTTTTGTACTTTCCGCAAATACCGCTTAAAACGGATCCCTGACGTTAATGACCTATGAAACACGCGTTCGTTTTTCACCCCACGCAATAGAAGTCCCAGAAAAAACTTAAGAAAAACGAGCAGCGTTCACCCCCTCAACTCGCAGCCAGAACAAGCGGCCACGTGATCTGGAGCGGATTATATGCCGCCAATGTTGCTCATAGCCACGCGCTGGGGTTGGCAAAGCACAGGACACGCGCTGAGTTCCAGGCATTGTTATGGCTCGGCTATTGTCGTCGTTGCAGCGATTGGACACGGGCCACTACCCGAATGCTTCTCGAGCTAGTAATTATCACGAGCCCAAATCAAGTGCCCACGCAATGCTCGGGTCCAATCTATGAACCGCATTCAAATATCGTCATATGGGTGTACTGCGATCCCCACGTTACGTCATCAAATTTTGCAAAGGAGAGATTGAATGAAAATGATCGATTTTGTCCTTGAAATTACACCGCAACAAAGGAGTTTCTTGGCCAGTGGCGTTGCGTGTGAGTATCCTTGAGTCCCAGGTGTGCCAGTAAGCTCGTGTAAAGAGAAAAACATTCCAATTGAGTATCGTTGCACCGCTCCCTTTAACTTTCACCGCCTCCAAAGAAGCGCGCGCGCGTCGGGCTTCACCGCTTCGCACCGGAGTGCTTCGAGGCAGCGGCTGACCAGGGTGAGCGCCCGGGTCAGCGCGACTGAATCCGAGAGTATGCTGAGTAGTGAGTACTGTTGCAGGTCGACCTTCTTTGATCTTGACTGTAGGTCGACACTCTACTTTTCAAAAAGGCTTGTGCCGAAAGAAGGAAATATAAACAAGGAAACAAACGCGGGTTTATCTTAGAATAAATAAGGTTAGTCAAGGTAGCTCCCACGCAGAAGTGAAGGGAAGTATTGAGCTCAGCGCTCTGGTTCCAAAGCCGCTAAAGACGCACTGTCAATTTTGAAGCACCACTGTAGGTTTTCATAAATTTTGGAGGTAGTCTTTTTTTTTTACAGTTTATGATATTAGAGATATTGAGTTTCGTACGTTCATAAATCTTGGGTGGACGTATTATTTTTATTGACAATATATACTTTACCGGATATGTTGGTTTTTTGCTGGCGTTTTACAGGAATTGTATGTGCTTGGTAAATAGGCAACCCAGTGTAAAAAGGGAGGGATAAAGAGGATTTGTCTCGACTGAAGTAATGAGCTTTGCTTCATTTTTAAAAACTTTTAATACATGTTGTAATGGAATCTACTCTAGCCCAAGCCTTATTTGTTCTTTTTTTTAAAGAGAGGCTTTGTGTTCTTTTTGCGTCCTATCTATTCTTATTACCAAGATAATAAGCAATATGCGTTATTATTAAATAGGAACCGTCAATCATTGCCAAAGATAAATTAATTTAGTGGTCGATGCAAACACTTTTTTTTTTTTCAAGTGATGCGCTAACCGATGTTGGCACCTGCCCCACAAGCGCCATCGGCTGCTCAGAGACCAATATTTCACCTGTTACAAAACTTGCTACTAAGGTCAAATGCCGCTCTCGTCACTGATGTTTACAAGTGTGGTAAAAAAAAACAACATATTAGTTGAATGTCATTGTGAATTGTTACGGACATGCAACTCGCAACGTCTCTAAGTTTCTGACAAGTAATGACTTCGCCAACTACGTCACCGAAAAAAGAAAGAAAGGATCCGCGTCGCATCGCCCCCCCCCCCCCCCCACACACACACAGACACACACCTGTATGGGGAGAAGGGGGCAGATGCTTATTTGGCCGGCTGTTCGGCACGCGCTAAAAAAAAACCAAAAAGTATTTTCGCGTTGAATTTGTTTTGCGGCTACTTAAATCTCAAATTTCGTGTTTCCAATGTCTTTTTTTTTTTTTCGGAATTCGGGAGATTAGCTTTTTTGGGGTTTATTTTTTCCTACAGATTCGAAGTTCTTCTGTGTCAGTTTGCGGTGTCACAAAACATTGGGTTTATCCGGGGTTTCTGTCAGAGGAAACTAGGACACGGGGCATCGGATCCCTCAGCCCCCAAGGAACATATATGCGTGACCCGAATACTTGAAGAAAAAAAAAATCCCCTTGCCGATAAGGAAAAGAAACAAGATGTGTTGTTCTGAAGCAAGTATTCTACGCGGTTAGTTCATTGGAGGCTGCGTTCCCCGGCCAGCGTAAAACAACGCTGTAGACAACAGTTTTGCTTTTTGTGACACTTGTTTTTTAATATGTCAAGGGCAGTTTTATTTGAGGAGTTTTATCGGTTTTCCCCGATTTTTCATAAAACCGCCTCGGGGTTCATTTTCGTGGTTTATCAGTATTCACCCAAAACACGGAACACCATTATGTCACGCCCTCTTCAGGCGTCTGAAACTTTAAAAAAAAAGGTATCGATGTTTGGGTTCACACATGAACCTTCTATTCGCCAGGTGATGTCTGCAATGGCTAATATTTCTTAATTTCCCGGTGTCGAATGTTTAGTTTATTCTTCGGCTATTTTACCAGATTTTCTTCGCTAGACTTCGCTGACCTCTACGCTGACACTGTGGTGGGAACTACGTGCTCGCCAGACCAATCAGCCGCCTCCCTTTGTCACGTGACCCCAGTCTATGCTCTTTGTTACGGGCAGGAACGTGAACACCTGGTGCCGAAAGAAGACCCATGACTGGTTTAACGAGCACGTAGCTTCCACCGCACTGCCAGCGTATAGGGCGAACCAAGTATTTACTATGGCGAGACCAAAATGAAACCAACAATAATGACAATATGGTGGGCCATTTTGATAGATCGAGAAAATGAAACCAGAGCTTTTTTGGCCCGCATAAATAGACTGCGCATCGCAAGAAATTTGCTGCAGCTCCGTGAGAATTTGACGCTCTGGCGGTGCTGGTAAAATGAGAAAGTTTGGGCGCATGACGTCACCTGGATGAGTTATATATATATATATATATATATATATATATATATATATATATATATATATATATATATATATATATATATATACAGGGTGTTTCACGAGAACGTGGCCAAATTCGCTCCTGCAGAAAACTACGCGTCGCAACAAAAAAGGCTTGTGTCGTTTTGGTCCTGGGCCAGTGGCCCATTCAGGAAAAATTATTCAAGTCCGGAGATAATTAGGTTGTTAATTAATTTTGCATGCAATTAACTTTTTTAATATTGTGTTTAAAGGGCATAGTTTCAAATAGCAAATTGCTCGGCGTCGTCCGAAAAACACTAAATCAACAAATTGCCGGGAACGATGTAAGGCACGCGAAACATTTTACGGCTTTCTGAAAAACCGCACAAATTCGACGGGTTTTTAAGCTTCGTGTTTGTTATCCGGACGCATCTCGCCCCGGCGGCTGCCGCGCCATGGAGAGAGAGTGCATGCCAGCACTCTGCTGCTGCTGTCGTCGCGACGACAGCGCAGCAGAGGCTGGATTGCACTATCTTCCACGGGGCGCGGTGCCGCCGGAGGCCGAGATGCGCTCCGATAGCAAACCGAAACTTTAAAACGAGACGTGTCCAGCGTTACGTCCGACGTAACCCAAGTTACGTCCGAATCTCCGCCTTCCCTAGGCTCACGGGGGAGAGAGAGAGAGGAGGGCGGGGGGGGGGGAGGGCTAGGTCATGCACCAACTCGTGTTTATGAACAAGCCCGCAGCGCCCCTAGCGGACGCCACCGGCGCCGCGCATGCGCGATGGGGGTGTGGGCAACAAGCTCGCCGTCGCCCATAAACAAACCATTGAAATGCGATGTTGTCGGCGTCGGTGTGAGTCCCCGCGCTCTTTTTCGCGTTGGAATTGTTGATTTTACGTCTTCCTGGCAATGTCTGACTACTTGAGCGGCATCAGCGAAATTACCGAGGCTCGTTACACCGCAAAACTTCGCGTGAATAATCTGACATGCGGCGATTCATTCCGCGTGGACGCCGCGGAATGTACTCTAAAGCCTGATTCACATGATGAGATTTCGCTCGCAGTTTTCAGTAGCGACGTCGCTCGGGCTGCAAAAGCGTGAACCGTAGCTGAGATGGTCGACGTCGATACTGAAAATCGCAAGCAGAATCGGACCAAGTGAAACAGGCATAACAAGTCGGTGATGGCCACTGGTAACAATGATCAACATCTCCTTATATCTACTGTTTACATCGAGCCTGCTTACCAACCTTCAACCTTAAGACTTTTGAGGCCTGCACTTACTTCTTATCGCAAGTACCGGGCCCATGTTTGGTCTACGGGCCGGTGTCCTCTAAAAGAGCAGACGACAAGCAGAAACGTTTGAAAGAGCAGACGACAGTTCGAACGATCAGGCGGCCGTTTGAACTTGAAGACGCACTGAACGTAGTCCGCAGGTGGTCCGTACAACTTGACGGTTTTCCGGCGTTTATGTTGGAACAAAACAAATAAATCTGACGACCACAAGTATCCGTGAATTCAACCCAAAGTGCTTCCCGCCCAAGCAATCGTGGTCCGACGGCGTCTCGTTTCCCCTTCTCACGGCACATATCCACGTTATCGGACGAACCGAGCACATGAAAACTGACCTTCAAACCTTTCTCGACACTTTTGGTACAGCCCCAGTCGCGGCATTTTGACGAGAAGGCAGGTTTTTGTCTGGTTCCTTTCAAAACAACGCAGGAATACACGTCTGGCTATGGCCCTTCCGCCCACAGCCCCGGACCGGAAGTGCGACCGACGCGCCACCACCGCGCCGTGACGTAACAGAGATGAGTTCGTGTCATACACGAACTCATCTCTGGACGTAACGCTAGCCACAGCGAACTTAAAAACCCGTCGAATTTGTACGGTTTTTCAGAAAGCCGTAAAATGCTTCCCGTGCCTTCTATCGTTCTGCAATTCGTTGATTTAGTGTTTTTTGACGATGCTGAGCAATTTTCTGATTGAAACCATGCCCTTAAACCCAATAATAAAAAAGTTAATTACGCAAAAATAATTAACAATATAATTATCTCGGACTTTAATAATTTTCCTAAATAGGCCCTGGCCTAGGACCAAAACGACACAAGCCTTTTTTGGTGCGACGCGTAGTTTTTCGCAATATCGAATTTGTCCACCTTTCGTGAAACACCCTGTATATATGGGTTCTTTCACCTCAAATTGGTCGAGGCTAAACGGGTCTTACTTTTTATAATGACAGAAAGAAAATCTGTTTTGGAGGCATTTCTCAAATGAAAGAGGGCGCAAACCCCATGTTCTCCAGATTAGAAACCATCAGTATTTTTTGCCTGCCGTCACAGGTCACGTGTTTGACACCTTCTGCGTGCGCTAGTGTTTTTCTTCCACCCTCTTGACTTTTCCCCCTCATTTAATATGTACAATAAAGATACCTTGATGTGTTCAAATATTTTTAGGGATTTGTTTTTCTGCAAAAAATGTCAAACTCGATGTTCAGGTCGAGTTTTGGTCAACTTTTGACAGGTCCTTACTTTGTCTGTACTTAGAGGCAAATTTTCTGTCTTTACCTCTATAGAAAGTTCAAAAGCAAGCCCATTAGAGATATAATAATACCATTGTGATCTGTTGACTAGCTGTTCCGCCACCTTCACGTAAACGTTCTGAGAAATAACGAATGTTGAAAGTTTAAAATCGATTTTCTTAAAAACCCTTATTTTTGTAAATTTCTACGTTTTTAATTTTTTTTTATGTAGTAGTCGACTACAAGGAAAACAAACATTCTAGAGATGTAATATTTTGGTTGTATGTCCTCTATTTGATCCGGAATCGTGTGAAATGGGCGCTCATTTGACTAAAATACAGCAACCTTACCGGCATGATGAGCCTTCTACGATTTCGAAAATATATATATATATCTTTTTTATTTTTGCTTACGTTTTTGAAAGAGCATAAAGTAGACGAGTCGCGAGCGACTTGACGCCACAGAGTTGTATGGAGAGAGAGATATATTCAAAATATTCTACACGAC
>JAZHYW010032270.1:0-42039 GCA_037355805.1 Ixodes ricinus | reverse complement strand
ACTTTGAAATTGAAAGCTAGAAACAAAATCGAATTCGGGAATTGTCGTCCTACATCTATACTTCCAGTATTTTCTAAAGGTTTAAAAAATTAATTCACTTGGAGATTGTAAATCTTTTGTGACAAACATTTTCTTATAACAGAATATCAATTTGGCTTCCGGAGAAATTTGGCCACAGAAGCAGCATTATTAGTTCAGAAAGAAGGTATACTTAGAAACTTCGAAGAAAATGATATTACCACTTGGAATATTTTTAGATTTCAGCAAAGCCTTGAATTGCATTAATCACACTATTTTGATAGAAAACTACTTGCTTATGGTATCCGAGACCTTCCGCTTGCACTTCTAAAATCATATCTACAATATCGCTCTCAGTTCGTGGTAATTAATGGCCGAAAATCGACCCTTTCAAACATATCGTCAGGAGTCTACAAGGAAGTATCTTAGGGCTTCTTCTTTTTCTACTATATATTAATAACTTAGAAAACATTGAACCAAGTTGCAAATATACCATATATGCGGATGACATTACCATATTTCGTTTCAGACAGTTGTGAACAGAGCTTAAGAAATAAAGCCAATACATTTTTTTAAAGTTAAAAGCATGGTCAGAAATAAATTGCTTAAACATAAATGTATCAAAAACAAAAGCAGTCATGTTCCGACCACGTGGTTCAGGTGAGAGACTTCCCACACCCTACAACTATGGATATTTAAATATTAAGTTTTTACATAGTATTAAAACGCTTGGAATTATTTTTTTATGAAAACTTGCTATGGAAAGATCACATTAAATATCTTTGCGCGAAACTAGGAAAAGTAGTAGGAATTATGAATAAACATAGACATGTTCTTCCCACGAGTGTAAAAATGGGTGCTATACAATTGGTAGCGCCACGTAAGGCAGCCTGGATGTTGCGACGAGTGGTGACGGGATGCCTGCTTGTTCCTATATTCTGATGAGCACGGCGCTTCCGCGCCTTACCGCAGCTCTGTGTCTTGATCTCTGACTGGAGTATAGGTTTCGCACACTGCAATTCTAAAATCTACCCGAGTTCGGCAGTGCGCTACATACGTTTTTATGTGATTTAACCTGCTGGCGATGCTAGAAGCTCGGACTCCGTCGCATCTTTACAGTTAAGAGCGGCAAGGATAAGCAACCCACTACCATGTTGTTGTTTTGTTGTTTTTTTTGTTTATTGCGACAGCATTTAGGAGTTTATGTCACAAAAAATTCGACGTCGGCGTCAGTGGAACCGAAAAATTTCATAATAGAACGCCCGAAGCCACGTTTGGCGTAATGACCCTATCAACCCCCAAATTTGACGGGAACATTTTCCTCTAAATTCAGGAAGACACTTTTCTCGCCAAGTTTAGAGGGAAAATGTTTCCAACAAATTTAGCGGATCATGTTCTCGCAAACTTCGGCGGAAAAATTGCAATGAAAACACGTAACGTCATATGACGTCACGTGACACGTGACGCTGCCTATTAGACCACGCACACACGCTTGCGCGGCTTCGGAACGAGCGCGGGTTTAATGAGAAGGATTTGAGAAACTGAAGATGAAAATGCTGTTGGGGGGGGGGGGGGGTTCCTTCTTTAAAGGCGAACCGTAAGCGTCCCACATGTTTTAACGTTTTCTACAGCTTTGCTAGAATAAGTTTCTACCAAGAGCATCTATGTTCGACGCTCCTTAAATCACTAGAGGAGGATATTCCACAGTTACAGTGAATGATAAAATCTACATGATCACCATCTTAGTTCCGCGTTTGGTTAGATTCATTATTGCTAGATGGCGGATTGTGTATGATTACTTAGAATACGAAAAGGTTGGTAAACGGTTTGTTAACCGTTTACCAACCTTTTCCTGAAAGTATTTATTTCTGAGTCTGTTTTTCCAATGTATAATATGAATGATCCCCCTATGTAATGCCCTCACGGGCCCTTAAGGTTCAATAAATGAATGAATGATTATCTCGGCAGTTTCCTCAGTGCATTGAGGGAACCTGTGTTTCAAATTTTTACGTCCGACCTAAAGTAGCGTATATGTTGACTGTGGCCCTGTAGTGTTTTATATAGCGCGGTGCTTAGAAAAGTTTACATTGATTTTAAACTACAGTCGGCGGTTACACATAATGTTTATGTGAATTGCGTCTGCTAAAAGCCGCACTGCAGCGCATCTGTTTTCTCCCACGTTTCCAAGTGCGCCGTTTTTTGCGAAGACGAAGTGTTTTTTTTTTTTAGAATCACGCTCTTAGGCCTGTGTCTGAAAGCGCTGAACATACATTCTAAATAAAAAAATATGAGAGATTCGAATCTGCAAAATTTGTGGTTACATGCATCTATCATGCCGCCAACAGAAAACATTTCCTCGGGAGAAAGTGAACCTCGATAGACGCCGTCGGCAACACGTCATGTCCAATTTTACAGAAGGAGTTTAGCATACAGCGAGGCAATAATTTAAAGACTTCGCAGAGCCACTTGACTGGATTGGTTAATTTATCCGCGTTTTATTAAATAGCGTGCAGAAGACTAGGGAACAAAAGCACCTACTCCAATGCCTCTACCAAAGCAAAAGGAAATCATTCTTCTTGGCAGTAGGTATTTCATCTGTTGCACGTAGGTGATATAGTAACCGGGGAGATTACATAATTTTATAATACCTTTCGAGTCGAATATAGCTATTAAGTTATAGGATCGTAACTGAGCGGCAAAAGTAGGACAAATGTCCCACGAATACATTATTGCGAAATGTACAACCCGTCGTTCTCCCAGGAACTTTATTAGACTCTTGCTTGATATCACCAAATTATTATGAAGGTAATTCCAGAAATGATGTGATGCTAACCAACAAGATGTAAATTCCGATATTTTCAGATGGTTCATTAAATTTCCATAAAGTGAGGCAGAACGACGTTTTCGCTCGAAGAGGCATTTCGGGAAGGCCTGCCGCTCGTTCTTTTCCGCTATACTCGTTCGAAGCGTAGCAACTTCCCTGAATAGGCACATCGACTTCAACCCGAGCTTGTAATGTACATCAATTAGAACTAGGGAGTCCGGACTTCATTTCTTATTGGTTGTTCTCGTAGGGTTCCGATATTACATTTACCGGCCGCTTATTTCACGGTTCATTCCATGATTGTACTTCAGTTCATTTTTATTTGCCTACGTTTTTAAACATAAACTACAAATGAATGCCTGCTTGAGAAGGAACTGAGAAGGAAGCAAATTGGTTTGTTTTTTAAAGCTACGCTTTCTTCGGTTGGAAAGAAGACTGCTTTTTTATCTACACAATTCACTTATCACTTGAGCCTTGTTTAACGCAGGCAAACGTTCTACCTGACATTCGCTTCTTTAATGAAAGTAGAACGTATCGCTGAACAAGGAAGGGGTGGATCATAAGGAAAGAAAGTGACTATGTAAATGTGGAGCTGGAATTCTAACAAAACGAGTAGGTGAAGTGGCTCCAATTAGGGAAAATGCTGCTTCACAGTAAGATCGGTGGCATTTGTGGGAATGGCCAGATTTTCCATCTTTGATTCCATTAGCACCACGTCCCTCCCAATGGCCTTTCGCTCTTTTGCGCGTCGGTACGACAATGCTCGTGCAGAATTCACAGATTTAGGAGGTTATTATATATAATTCGGTGCATCCACTCCGCTTCCCAATTTCCTGGGTCGTTCGCTGTTCTGCATGGATACGCTACAGTCGGCTTTAATAATTCACAAGGCATGCGGAAAAAAAAAGATCGCCAGCGGATTAAGTGTCGTTCTCTCGCGACCGTTGTCTACATTACGGCGCATTAATGTTAAAGGCACAGCGGAGCTTGCTGAGAGCCGATATACACTAATATGAGCGTAGTGATCGGAAAAGAGTTCCACTGTAGTAAATTATTCAGGACGGATGCCGCTGTTGGAAATCACTGATAATGCGGAGCTCACCTCTGAATGGTGTTCTTGATGTTTGTATCATTTATCTGAGTTCCCATTTCAATTGCAATAACAAGAGCCATAACAAGAAAACTTCGGCTAGGAACCTAGAATAAATTCTAGCTTCATAGTCCTAAGTGCATCTGGGCCGTATAAATATATTGCTTCCAATTCGTGCTATTGACTTTACTCAACACCAACTTCGTTCGGAAAGCCGTACAGATTAAAATTTCGACGCAGTAAAGAACCACCAATGTAACAACGGGTTGAGCAAGACTGCAGCGTCAGCGTTCAATTGGGGCTGGTATTCAGTCATCCAGGCCGCAAACCTTGGCCGTCCCCATTGACTGCCTCGGCCACATCGCAACCTGTGAAAGCTTTATGTGAATGACGACGAGGAGAGTACAGACCTCGTTTTATGCTGCGTATGATATATAATTGTGTAATTCAGGCCCGTCTGCTAGTTCGAGTGGAAACCACAAAACAAAGAACGAAATCCAAGGTATTTACTGTGGCTACTCTTGCTGTCGTCCCAGCCGAGAATGGCATGTTACCCTTGCGAGCTCTTGTGGCCGGAGCTACAGTTTGTTTTATCCGCCCACGCCCCGCACTCTCCATCTCCTCTTTTTATTTCACTTTATTCCACCGAATAGGGCATGTCGATGATAGCATCATCTGAAAGCGGCTCCAGGACCCTTCTAATTATGTTCACCGCCACCTAACATTTGGCGATTTGCTGCTTCCCTCTGCTGTTTTGGGGCTTCTATGTGGTCAGCGCCTATGGCTTTCGCTACCGGGAAGTTTCAGTGCGCTGTGGGTGAGACGATGTAATTCAGGCACGCCACACAGGGGACAGAGGAAGCGGAGCTCTTCTGGGCTGCACTCTGATACATGTTGTGGGGGTGTCTTTCCGAGAGGTCAACGCCCAGAAACGGCCCTGAGACTTCCCGTCCCGCCGTGCTCTTTTGATACGCTTCAGGTTTCTACACGCTAGGTTGGAGGCCCAACCGTCCGGTCCCTCGCAGGGGGCACCTAGGTCATACGTGTTTGGTGAGTGGCGTCATCGCGGACCCCGAGCCATGCGGGTTTACCCACCCACGCCTGGCTGCGTCTGGCATACCCGTCTCTAGAAAAAAAAGTCATCCTTGTGGTTGAGCTAAGCCCATGGTAGGTTTGGACGTTTTGGGACCCCCTGGCGAGGCAATACATCACTTGGGCCCTGCTTCTCATAGAAGGTGTCCTGGTAAGGCCCAAGCAGGATGATTCAGTCGGTCGCCTGTTCTTCTACTGTCCCCTCTCATCTTTCTCATTTCATCCTCTCCCTACTTTTTGTTTTCCTCTTCGTGGCTTCATGGGCCAACCTATTGGTGACAACAGATGCCATCATCTTGAACCGCACGTGGGTATAGTGTCTGGGCAGCACTGATAGCCTAACGTATCCAGCAATACCTATTTTTGTTATTGTCCATTGTTTGTCTTGTGTTGGGCTTGATGGTGTGCGGTGCACCACAGGCACCGAAGCTTTTTTTTGTCGTTCTTATCGCTTCCCACACTTGAAATTCCAGAGCCGAGCGGGCATCTAAAAGGGTCTGCCCTGCTGCCCTTAACTTTTGCAAATGCTAGCGAACTAGAAACCTACCCTCGTTTTCTTGTAGACCGTGCTACAAGTTGACATTCCACCGTTGTCCAACATGTCACCCTTTTTGGTTACAAAGAGCCTCGCACAACTTATTGGAAAGTCTTACACAGCAAAAAAGCTGGCTGGAGACCTCCTTGCATAGGTAGACAACAAAGCTCGTAGTACTGCACTGCTTGAGTTGACATGCCTAGGAGAACACAAAGTTACTGTAGACCCTTTACCGGACGCTCAACACTGTGCGGGGTGTCATCTCCGAAAATGTTCTCCTCGAGTGCAGTGAGAAAGAAATCTTTGATGGTCTGCACAAAACGCTGTTGTTGCAGTTCGAATGATTACGATGAGGCGTGACGGAGAGGGAAAAAACTACTACGCACTTAATCTTAACTTCTGAAATGCATTCCTTACTCTCCACCGTTAAAGTAGGGTATTTAAAGTGCAGAGTCTGGCTATTTATTTAGAAACTACAGCGCTGTTTACGCTGCCAATGTTTTAGGCATGGCTTACTTAACTGCCATGGGAACGAAACCTGTAGAATGCGTGGTGGGATTGATTATGTCGCTGATTTATGAGAAAACAGCTTCAAATATGCCAGCTGTGGTGGAAGCCACCCGGCTTTTCTCGCTCTCGACCAAAATGTGAAGAAGAAAAGGAGAATTTGACATATAAAGTTAAGCATAACCTCAGATATGAGGTAGCGAAAGAACAGCTTGCCTTTCAGGCAAAGGTTCTTATGTCCAGGCAATAAGGAGAGGACTCCCACTGTGCACTTCTTCCGTGGAAACGCAGACCTCCCCTGGAGATCTGTGGCCTCCACAGGGGTCTCCAAGTGAAACCTCGAAATTGGTGCACACCTCATCACTTTCATACCCAAATGAGGGAAGCGCTCCCAACACAACCTCTAAGAAACCAGAACAGCCACCTCTGGTGTCTGCTGGTCCTTCAAGCCGAGGTAGGGCTACACCTTCCCGTGTCGCT
Source organism: Ixodes ricinus (assembly GCA_037355805.1). Taxonomy (NCBI): domain Eukaryota; kingdom Metazoa; phylum Arthropoda; class Arachnida; order Ixodida; family Ixodidae; genus Ixodes; species Ixodes ricinus. The sequence goes on along the minus strand of JAZHYW010032270.1, from coordinate 35,493 downwards.
GGTATCATACAAAAGCCAGGCCGATCAGACGGCGCTCCATTGGATAAAGGCCAAACACTTCCGTCTGATGAGAACGATGGACGACAGCTGTTCGCCCTCTAGCGACGACTCACGTTGCAGTAGAGTCAACTCCATCAGCCGTCATACGAGTCCACGGATAGGCTAATGGATAATGCGAAGTAACGATAAAACAGTCCTCGGATTCTCGCACCAAAAAATAGCAAATTTATTGTTTTTCAGACATTTAAATGACCTATTGTGCCTCCAGTGGAACTGTCGTGGCCTCTTTTCTGATTATGATCATGTCAGTGACTTACTAGACGAAAATGATTCCATTTCGTTTGGCTTGCAAGAAACACATCCTAGTGATTCCCACTCAAATGTACTCAGACACTTCCAAGTCTTTTGCAAAGACAAAGTAGGTTCCAATCAAACCTAAGGAGAGTGCTGTAGTTGTGCAGCGGACTGATTTATATGTAGAGGTGCCGTTATCCACTACGCTAAAGTCTGTTGCGACACGCATTTTATGTGACCGTGTAATAATAGTTTGTTTTGTTTATATACCGCCAAGCTATCAGCTCAAATAGTCAGAGTTAGAAGCCCTGTTAAATCAACTTCCTCCACTGTTTTTAATACTATGCGATTTTTATGCGCGTAACCCTCTGTGTGGAAGTACCAGACGGGATGTATGAGGAGTGTTGGTGGAACGTTTATTTAATTGTCGTTTTGTTCCTGGCAAATATATATATTTTTCTCTTAGAAACCCTGTAGATGTATTACAAAGGCAAAATGTTTGGAGCTCTACAACAAAATACTTCACCAACAAAAATAAAATCTAAATTTGAAAAAAAAAACCGTTTTACTACCTAAACTGCCGTCTATTCTACCCTGAGGCGTTCCAAGTAAAACTCCGCAACATATCAGCATTAGAAGAAGAGGGTATTGTTTTTCATTTCTGAAAATTTTATCAAAATCACATATGCCTAAATTGAGAAAAAGAAATTGATGTTGATCTCCGGTCGAAACATGGCATTGTTTCTTAGCGCTTCTTAACAGCACAACACGCCAACTGACACGAGAGCTGAGAAGTTTTGAGCCCACGCAAGGCAATTTCTGGTCGGGATTGTGATTTCTGTAGAGGCGCATTCTTCACTCGCAATCGCCTTGCGTGCGAAGTCACGGTTTCAGCTAAAGATGCACCGCGTTCTGCCGTGGCCGCTTCCACTCCTCCTTTTCGGCTTTAATGCGAACGACGGCGGTGATCGTGTAATAATTGTTACTTGCCGTCACTGCATTGCAGGCTCGTTGTGCCCTTTGTATCCGATGTCAGCTCCCCTCACTCCAGAAACTTGATGCCTAATCGGCGTCGGAATCTCCTGACAGGAACGTCTCCACAGGAAATGTGATGGCGATAGAGCGAGATCCCTACTAAACTCAGTTTCACCTTACCACGGACTGCAGTGGACGCTACGAACGATCCCAGCAGATCCAGCGTTGTGCACGTATCACATCACCCGCGCCCCGCGCGTCGCTGCGCCCCTCTCGAAGGCTACCTGACACTAATAACGCGGCATTGGATTGGCTACAGTGCCGCGCAGCGTCCACTGCGGTACATCGTTAGGTGAAACAGTTTTGAAAGTAAAGGACCGGCTGTAAGAAAGGGCACAAAAACGAGGGGTATAGTGTATTACCAGCGCATGGGTCTGTTATCTAGGAACCATAACCACAACTGGCCTCACTATATATTTTCTCTGCTACCTCAATATACACTCAAAACAAAAGCGGATAATGCCTGTATTGAAGAAGTTTCTTGCCTCTTAGTCATGAAAATAAATGTTATAGCTGATTTTATAAAACCAGAGATTTTCTTGAAATATACCAAAATGTGTACTCACAGTAGGCGACAATCTTGTTATTAAATTTGGGTACTTCAACTTAAATGTCCCAAATAGAGCATGCAGCACAAAATACAGAATTTCACGCAGCTGTCGAGGTATAATAAAATCGCCAGGTAATGAAATTGAGCATTGTGTGCCTGAGTCTTCAGCGCGACTCCCCTTTTACAAGTTACCCAGCTACAGTCCGTTACATACTTGAATGTACGGTAATAAATCATTCCATCAACCCTTGTCCAATAAATATGAAAACCAATCCTTCATTTCTCAAAAAGGCGGAACATTCGGGAGCTTTCCACATGCCAAACTCCTCACAACAATTATTGCCTCGTAGCCACGACATCACGCAAGAAAACACAATCTCTTAAGGCAAAGTCCATTCACCTATAACGTTTCAGAATTCAGGCATAAAACAAAATCTCCACTGTTATTCTCTTAGAAAGGCTAGGGGTACAAAGTATGGGGGCTGATTGTAACGATCAGTTGACTAATTAGGTCAAACCTGTTAAGTAACTTTTTAATTATAGAAAATAGACATATGGTTCTAAGTAGAAACTTGCTGGGCGTGATCTAAAATCACTAAATTAGCTATTTTTAGAAAGATAAATCGCAGGGGAAACATTTTACAGCGTTCAGTAAAAGCTCTCCATTTGGACGGATTCGAAGGTCTCAGTTTCTTATCAAAGTGCATTTCTCTGCCCGCGGTCCTGCTTCCCAATGACTGATACGTGCAACACATGTGCGCCCTACTTCCCTCCATCGTATACGAGGGCGGCGAAGGAGTGGCTCTGCGCGCGACCACCGGGGAGCAGGCGCAAAGCCAACCCCAACACGTCTAAACTGACTGTTTTTTTATATCGCAATAAAAAGCTTTCCTTTGTCTTATTTATTCCTGAAGATAGTTGATTTTATAGTTTTTGATGATGCAGAGCAAGTTTCTAATTGGAATAATATATCTATTTTCAGTGAATAAAAAGTTAATTAACAAATTATACTTAATTAGCCGAATAATCGTTACCTTCATCCCCCGTACTATATCCCCTGGCCGTTTAACTCACCTGCACAAACCAGATAAATGTAGCTTTCACCTTTTTTTTAAACAAATCTGTCGAGCTTAAAAAAAAAAACTCACTGTATATTGAACGAAGTGAAGGAATAAACCGAATTCATTATCAAAGCGAGCGCAACAACGAAGGAAACTAAATTCAATACAACCTTTCTAATAAGAGCCACAAATGAAGAGAACAGGCTTCAAAACGTCTTTTGCCAGGCTCCTGACTGTACAAATATGTTTTGAGTAAACAAAGCACGAGTGCGTAAACTTCTCGGGTCTACAGTTTTCTTGCGTCAACAAACTTCTTGACAGCATTTTCAACGGTACAAGGCAAGCAGCGAGGGCTCTTCCCTAATTGAATTAGACGAACACAGAGGAGGCAAAAAGAACGGCGATACATTCGGCCTGCACGACAATGCGCCCGAGTTAAGAGTGACTAAACTTTGGCCGCTTCTCAAAAGGGCGGCATTGGCAAAACGAATTGCCTCTGCTAGAACGAAGCAACTTCATACTAATAGTTTTCTTTGTAATGGAAACACAATAGAGGACGCAAAGAGGGTTGCCCTGTTTCCTTTCCTTTAAGATTCATAACTTGTACCAGGTAAACTTTCAAAACACCGCTGAAACGCGAAAAGGATTTGGGATATTTATACGAGTCAAGTAAAATGTTGGATGCAAGCTTGTAGAATTCGTGCCCGCAGAACTAGTTTCCGGTAACCTCATTTAAACGTTTACCCCTCGTTGGGAATAACGACATTGTTGGCAGATGAGCCCCTAACGAAATTAACTTTAGAACTAGAAACTGAACTACGATAGGCTTTGGAAAGTTGTTAAACCAATTATGAAGCTAGAATCACCACGCTGCTCCTGGTTTAAATAATGCGGGGGCGTGTAGAACTGTGAAATTGGGCTGGAAATGACGACGAAAAAGATGGAATTCTAGCAAAACAGGCTATTTACGGTATTTCGTAATGCCTGCTATTGTTTAAATTTAGTTTCCGTCCATCTTGATATTTGGCACGCCGCGAAATGAATGATTCTAGAACCCTTAAATTTTCACGTTTCTCCTGGGTAGAGAGAAATAAACAGCATTTACAGAAAGACTCGAATAATTAAATTAAGAAGTTTTAGTTTTTAACGCTCCCTAGGTTTCCGGCATAGAAGATAATATATTTTGTTCTCTGCAAAACACACATATTTCGGTTATATTACCAATTACAAGAAGTTTACCTTTAAAAAAACTCAAATATATTGCGTCGGGATTATGCCATATTGTCCTTCTTAAATTAATCGGACTAATCAATGCCGAATGTTTTGCTATAGTGTGCGAGAAATTGTAATACATTTTTACTCTTGTAAAAACATTTGATGATGCATGAGATAAAAGAAGACTATTGTACGTGCCGGTTGCCGAATAAATAAGCTTGGATTATTAGATCGCTATAGTGACGGCGAGTTTCCAATTGAAGTTAAAAAATCAGGCGCTTTCTGTTTCAACGAAAATAACTTCTTAGCAAGAACCTTTTAAAGCCATCACAAACACCGCTTGGTGCTGCTATTTGTGATGTATTTCATCGCAAACATTTTTGCCGTTCTGCGTGTATGTCCTCCAAAACAAACACATTACAAAAACGCGGATGTTTAAAACAATCCTCATTCTGCTGCCCTCTAACTATACGTTTCTGCGAGTTATGTGAGGTGTTATCAAAAGCTAATGTCGGTGCTTGGAAATGCTGATTTATAGGAACATTTGATACGTTTTATAACTAAGTAATGAAGTAAGGACTTTGCAATGTGTACCTGGGAACCCAGTTACCACGTGTTGTGAAAAACAAATTCACTGTTTCTTTAGCGGTTATTACACTAGACTTGCATCCGTTTGAACACTCTTTTATTTCAAGTACAAAAGTAGGAGGCCTACAAGCAAGTACAAAAATTATGTATATTTTATCTAAGCGAATATTCCGGAAACTAAAAGGCCTCTCAATTCAAGTGGAGCAATTGTCCCTTTATTGGGTGTTTTAGCTGCTCCTTTTGTCAACATAAAACGTGGTATTTTGAGGAAATAGGACATGTCTGGGACGTCAAGGCACAAAAGAGATCTGCTCTTACGTATGCCGGGCTAATATTTACAGTGATACCTCCACGTGGAAGTCTTTTCCGCTTTGCGAGTTTATATCGAATAATAAAGAACCAAATCAGCATGACATAGTAGAAAATTATTTTATTGTTTTTATTGCCTTAATTGAATATACTTTGATACGCGCATAGCGGTTGAAACGATCAAGAATAAAGTCTATTTTAAAGCAGTAGCCCCAGTCTTCGAGGACACACATTACTTATACGAATGTTGGGCGTTCTTTTTTTTTTCAAAACAGATATAATTCACAACAGTGGACGTTATTTTTTTTTTAGCAGCACTGAAGGGGTTTATATTTAAATAGTTATACTGATGATAACCTGAACAAACATAAACTATATAATGATATACAAGACAAGAACAGCTAATAAAGGAACGAATAGAGATAGGGCAAAGGAGACTCGCATAGGTGAAAAAACTCGCTAAACATCTATATATATATGAGTTTCTAAATCTTCAAGTAATTAAATGGAGATGACGCAGCTTTCATTGATTTGTTAGATAAGCCATTAGTTGTCGAATAATGGGAAACTAATAAAAATATTTTTAATCAGCTAATAAAAAATATGAAGGTGCATTAGCGTATCAATAAATATCCGTATGATGCTGTGGTGACTGGTCTCGTTGGTACATATCGCTCTGGCAAACACATTTTTGAAACTTAAAAAAACGATTGCAAACTATGGGCAAGTGCACTCCGCGGCGTATAAGTCGCTGGCTTTTGGAGTCTAACTTGCGAACCAAAGCTTTGACTATAGCCATGACCACGGAATGTTATCAGAATTCCGAAACTACCAAGCCACACTCTAGTACCACATCAGGACGCACTAATAAAGAGCTACAATATGGCGGCCTTGTGGAATTGAATCGAACGGGGGCTGAAGGACCTGGAAGTGGCTGCTCGCGAAATGGCTCTTGAGCTGTCATTCTTCTTGCATAAACTAGCACAAACGCTGATTAATAAAGGCGGCTCATATAAAAACCGACATGATTTTCACCTTCCGATGGGTGGCATCTTACCGGCTGCGCAGAGCTCCCATGCATATACGTTCTACACATGCTTATATGTTTACCTTTTTTTGCGGCGCCGACGTGATTGAACTCCGCTAACCTGAATGCACAATTGAGTCAATACTTCCTGTCAAGCGGACGGTACTGAACGCACGAAACTGTGGGAAGAACCGGTGGCACTACTTCTAAATTCTTACCTGGAAAGCAGCCCAAGTGTCCATATATTATTTCTTAGGTTAATACTCCTGGTTCAGAGGCCACAACTGAAATTCGTTTTGGTTTTCTACGTTACTGTGTGGCTGTCATTTTAATTACCCAATAAAGTAAACTGATTTCTTTCATATCATGTTACCGTTGTTTCCGTTGCTGCTGTGCTGCGATGCACCGCAATATGTCACTGGAGCAGTGCTGGCTCATAGAGTGGATTCTGGAGCAGAGCGACCCGTGGCGTTCGCATCATGTTGGTTAAGGACAGCCGAAAGGAACTACAGTCAAGTGGACAAGGAGACTCTGGCAGTGATACTCGGTGTGCTGAAGTTTCACCAGTCCGTGTGGAAAGTAGAAATAAAATGTTCACTTAGCAGAAGCCCTTGTTTGGTCTGATCGGGCACGACTGTCGCATCCCGCTACATAGTTCATCGGGAGTGCTGTGATGAGCGTTGACACTGAGTGATTACAACTACAAGTTGTACTATAGGCCAGGAGCTAGCTAATGCAACGCTTATGCAATTCGCCGACTGTCGATTCCTGCCACACCGTTGGACGAGCAAAGAGCCCAAGTTGTCTTCATGCAGAAAAGACTCTACCCAGTGTTCTGTCGGTTGCAGTGGTCAAGGCGGCAACTGGCCAAGATCCGGCATTGGCAAAGTTCTGTTCCGCACTGTGGTCTGGGAGTATTTTCCATCTGGAGATGAATGGCGTCCTTTCGCAATCCGCATGGAGGAATTATTTGTGAGGAAGGGCTGTGTGTTGGAAGAAAACAGCTTAGTTGTGCAGGCTTCGCTGAGGGCGTCTGGGTTGAACCTGCCGCAAAAGAACCACCCAGGTGTCGAGAAGATGTTGTTGGTGAGCGGAAGTCTTGTTTGGTGGCCAGGCATCAAACATGAAGTTGAGACTAAGGTGGGCACGTGCACACTCTGCAAGGTACATAGCAAGGCTCCAAGGCGAGTGCAGTAGTCGCCGAGGCCATTCCCTGAGCACCCTATGTCGAGTGTTCATTATCATCGCTTATTTTCCTTGAAGACCCAAGGGGGTATTACACAATAGCTGAGCATGCTTATATACCGAATAACAATCAAGACAACTTGAACAAACGTTGAAAAAGTGAAAACTGAAGCATGTGTCGGGGCATTAGAGAGGAAGTTGTTAGCGGCAGCTGCAAATATGTTAGTGTTATTCAGGGAAAACATGTGGTCAGGCAGTGCGTTCCAGTTTTTTACGGCCGATGGTAATGAAGACATTTGATAAGAGACTGTGGACAATGAAACTTTAAGTAATTTGAAAAAATTGTCGAGACGTGTGGAATTTTTTAGTGAGCAGAATTGCAAAGATTATTTGAGATGCTTGTTGTGTTAAGATATTCGACAAAGAAAATAGAGGCAGGACACATTCCAGTAGAGAGATAGTGTTTCCAGTTTAGCTGACCGGCGTAATCCTGATATGCTAGTATTCGGAGAGTAATCAGAATAAATGAAACGAAGTGATCTGTATTGAACGGCTTTCAGTGGTGTTACTTAAGTATGAGTTGGCATGGAGACCATATTGGGGAAGCGTATTCTAGTTTGGATCTTATCAATGTAGTGTAGGCTAGTTGTTTTACTGGCGGAGTCGCTAGGCTGAGGTTACGGCTGTAAACATCTGAGAGTACGGTTAACATTAGCCAGGACAGAGGTATATGAGTAGTCAATATGCAGATCAGGGCTAAGATAGATTCCCAAGTATTTGTGTGATGAACAATGCGTCACTGGGAAGATTGCAAGGTGATATAGAAAATGATGCGACAAGTGAATGGCGAGAATACTGAAAGCGATTTATGTTTGTTCAAATTCAAAACATTTTGCCAATTTTGGCTTCTATGACTTAAAAAGTGTATATTCGTTCTGCGAAGTTAGCTGACCATTATGTAATATATAGGTATGTAAATTAGACAACTAGCGACAAAGAAGCGCACCGAAGAAATGTTACTCAAAAAGTAATACATTTAAATCAGAAAAAAAAGGGCGAAGCACCGTCCCCTGAGGGGCACCAGACATTACCGTGAAGGTCGGTGATTTCTACGCTTTTATAGAAGATAATCTGTTGTGATTGATAAGGGATTCCAGAGATGGAGTTCACATCTAAACGAGGTGAATGGAGCAGTTCCAGTAATGCCCAGCAAAATGGGAAGCGACATCCCTCCACGCCCACAGAAGTGTCTATATCGTCAGCCAGCCAGTTAGGTGGCATCTCTCCCAGAGTTTTAACCTTTCAAAAGTCCTCCGTACTTCTGAGTTCGGCTACAGCGCGACGGCCCGTGCAGCTGTACTCTTTTGGCTTTGGAGTGAAGGGATGTTACAGCGGCAGCTAAGGTCAAATACCTACGTGACCGTGAAAGGGAACGCTAACTGCGATCACTATATCAATCCGTGCCGGTTGTTGCCCATTATTCGTTTGCAGGCCAAGCTGGCCCTTATGATTTAGTACACATGTATGTTATGAAACATATGGCCACAAAGTGCAAATTTAAAGACAAAAAAGACAAGAACATTATCATCCTCATATGCTCGTTTTGCTTGGTAAAATATAGATATATTAATGCGTCATCCACCAACCCGAAACGTATTATAGCAAATCAAAGTGTGTACGTATAACTGTTTGTGACATCTGTAGTTTCATGCGCAGCAATAGCACATTCTTATCATTACTGTCAATGCTAACCACAATACATTGTATGAATAAACATGTCACAGGTGTTCGAATATGTTGCCATCGTGATTGTGCATAAAAGGTGAGAAAATATTAACGAGTAAAGACGGACTGCATGGAAAAGCGTCTACTCTTTCAATGCGACAACGCCCAAACATGGCGGAGATACGTTGTTTTTTAGCCTGGGTGTTACTTGTTTCGAGCTTGTAACGATTAACGGTACGTACTGCATTTGCATATTGTGCTTTTCTGTGGCCGTAGTTACAGGACCAGTATAATAGTGCACGAGGAGTTAGGCGTTGAGCTGCTTTCCTCCAAATTGCGTTTGTAAACAGTACAAATACCATGACTGACATACACATAAAGCTAAATGTTTTGGTTTGAATGTTATATAGCTAGACGTACCAGTCACGCTTTACACCCAATTTCTTTTTTTCCGTTATCTTTAGAGTCAGACGCAGCTGTGGCGTGCACTATTTTGTTTGTACTGGTATCCGATATAATTAGTTTTAGCGGAAGTCCAAAAGGTGCGTAAATTCCAAGCACCCATATCTACAATCCCACTTGACATTTCTGAGGTATACACCGCATTTGTCTGAACTTCCGATTAGATACAACCAGGGGTCATGGACAGAAAAAGAAACCCGCCGGGAAGACAGCCCCAATGAGAACCCAACCAAGGGCCTCACCCTAATACATAAATAAAAATAACCATCCCTTGACTTGCCTTTTGTGGAGGGATTTGTTTACAACTCCGTAGGAAACGTCAAAAATAATTTATAAAAAACAAGACCTAGAAAGCGAAAGAAATAAGAAGTATCAAAGGCGCCATAATCGTAACTGAGAGCCTGCTTCCGCGTTTTTACTGCCTTCTTTTGTGGCAGGTCTTGAAAGCGAAGGCGCTTCTGCTTGCCACTTTTTGCCCGCCGCCGAAAGTAAGGCAGTTCTGCTGGGAGAAGACGTCGCAGGGAGAACGTGCAGCACGGGAAGTGAACGGCAATTGGCCAAGATAAGAGCATTGGGTCCACAAAGCCCAAAGCGCGCGACGCGAGGCAATACGACACGGTGGTCGTGCGGGGTCCGTGTTCTTAATGACGAAAGAGCTAATGCAGTCCCCTTTAGCAGTAAAACGAATCTCACACAGAGGTGAGGGCCAGTCTGTACAAAGAGGTTCGTATTTTCTAGTCGCGTAAGAGGATGTCAAATATGCTGGGTGTGAACAGCAAAATATATACTGCCTGACGAAATTTTCGTCATTCTTGTCCAGCTCGCTTGTACCTTTGCATTTTATTGCATTATAATCAAATAATGCCTCTTAAAAATTGAGATAAATTGGGGTCAGAAGCGATAAGTGGATAAAGAGAACAAACGAAACGGTAGCGAATCGCAGGTTGCGGCATTATTTTTCAGCCGTGCATGTTGATGCAACTAAAATTTTAAAATTTACTCTCCCCTGTGACAAATAGGAATAATAGCGACCTGTACTTAACTAGGAAGACCAGCACGGTTCAGGAATATGTATAAAAAACTATGAAACATTCACATAAATAAGGTTGAACATAATATTCATGGTCCCTTCAATTTTAAAACGAGGGACCGCTTTTAATCAATTTCAGCAATTTTTATGTTTTGGACGACAGGTAGCTTAGTTCGCTTTTGTGCTTAGGAGGAGGGGAGTAGGCCAAGATAGAGAGGGGAGGGTATGTCCTCCTCCTCTTCCGTACCTCCTCCTCGTCCTCCTTTCCTCCTCAATCCTCCTCCTCCTCCCCTCCTCCCCTCCCTCCTCCTCCGTACCTTCCCCTTCGTCCCCTCCCCACATGATGTCAATTTTCCTAGTAAATCTAGCGGAGAAACTGCATTTTTCATAGGTGATGTGACACAGTCATGTGGCGTCATTTTCACAACTAAATTTAGCGGAGAAACCGAATTGCTGTTGAAGTAATGTGGCGTCAATTTATTACCCGCTAAATTTAGCTGCAAATTTAATTGCTGTTGAGGTCATGTCACGTAAATTTTCCCGCTACATCTAGTGCAGAAACTGGATTTGTTCATAGTAGATGGGCCACCAAGAAATTTTACTAATTTTTCCGGATACATTTAGTAGGGGGACATTGAATTGGTGTTGAGGTGACATGACGTCCTTTTTCCCGCTAAATATAGCGAGGAATGGAATTGCTGTCGAGGTCACGTGACGTCAATTTTTCCGCTAAATCTAGACGAGAAACTGAATTTGCTCATGGCTGACGTGACACGTCATGCGACGTCGTATTCTCCGCTAAATTTAGCGGGGAATTGAATTAGTGTTGAGGTTACGTGGCGTTATTTATCGGGTTAATCTAGCGCGGTTACATCAACGCAGTTCAACCCGGAAACGGGCGCCTAATGGCAAATTCCGCTCGCAGATCTCAAGCGCTCCAAAAGCGCTCCTTTTGGAGCGCGCATATTCCGCTCGTAGATCGGGCTCGAGCTGGTCATCTTCAGCTCGCAGATCTCTAGCAGCGCCCGCTCCACAGAGCGCCTCAAACGCCGCCGAACTTGCTCTGCGAGATTTCACAGATCTTTCCGGAAGTACAGAGCGCTCCACCACGTCGTTTCCTCGACAGTGCGCATGCGCGGCGAGGTTGGCAAAGTCGTCGGGCCGGTGGGGCCACGGTCGGGTCGTCGAGTTGGATCTGTTCGGGTGCGTCGGTTGTTTACGCGGGATTGTGACAGCTCGAACGCTTCTATCTCGCGTAGATCAGGAATACAAAACCGGGACTGTGGAGCGTGGTAAATCGTAAGCGCTGACATCTATGAAGGTGAGAGAAGAACGAGAAAAAGAACGATAGAAAAGCCGGGGGCAGACGCAAGGTTAGGCCTGTTCATTCTGCAGCCAATGATTGTTTACCTCTCTACACTGCATTCCGCCGGCGTTTTTCCGTGCAATAAAGCAAGGAGAGAATAGGCAACGACCGTGCATGTGATGGTTTGTTACCTCTGTGTTTATTAAAGTCTTACCAGAAATCTGAACTCCACCGCTGGCAATCGCTGTCCGTGCCCCGCCGCTTCGAGGCAGCCGGAAGGTATGTGAAGGTGCCGAACGCAGACGTCTTCGTTATTTGCAACATGGTCGCCGTGGTACGTGTAATTTCGCCCGGCCTGTGTCGAGTGTTATTTCTGAGTCGGAAAGATCAGTGGGCTGAGGCGTTGGTGGGCTTGTCTAGTTCGAGCAGCGGCCATTTTGAACGGCGGAAGGGGAAGCGGTGAGTAGAGGGTGTGGAGGAGGTCGCTCAAAAATGCGAGTTTATCTTCCCCTCGTCGATTTGGAGTGGGTCCCAAAGAGCGAAATTTCAGCTCCCTCGCGGATTTTGGAAAGCGCTCCGGATCTACGAGTGGAATTCACCATAAGAAATGCCCTATAAAAATCATGAGCCATTCCACTTTGTGAAGGTGGATGTCCAGCAAAGCTGTTTAGCATACGACAAAGACGTGACAAACAATTTTGAACAAAGGCACGAGCACACTTATTGTCTTAATCGGTGGTCATCGAGACTAAAGGTATGCACACACATGTCGATGACAATCGCCGCTCCGAGGAGCCGGAGAAAACTAGACAAACGCGACGGGACCGCCACCCGGCGGAAGGAAAGGAATTTAGGCACGCATGCGGGGGCTTGGAGCGACGACGAAGAGAGGGTGTTGCGAACCCTCTCTTAGTTTTCGTTGCCGCACACAAACAATTCACGAAACCCTAGCCATAAACAGCTTCGCTCAAAAAAAAATTTAAAGACTTTTACAAGTCTCTGTAATGCGAAAGTAGAGCGCAGCCCTCGAGGTACTTTGATTTTGCAAAATACCGTGGCGGGAGGGAACGGAGGACCCTTCCCTCCTCCTCCACCCTTCCTACTCCCCTCATCTCCCCTCCTTGTCCTCATCGTCCTCCCCTCCTCCTCCTCCTCTTCCTTCTCTATAAATTCCCCACCTCCCACAGTTTCCTCACTAAATATAGCTGGAAATTCGACGCCACGTGACCTCAACACCAATTCAGTGTCTCCGCTAAATTTAGCGGGTAAAATTACGTCGCATGACTTCGCGTCACGCCAGCTATAAACAAATTCATTTTCCCCGCAAGATTTAACGCAAAAAATCAATGTCGCAAGACCTCAACACCACTTTAATTCCGTGTTAAATTTAGCGGAGAAACTGAATTGGTGTTAAAGTCAATGGACGTCAATTTTACCGCTACATTTAGCGGGGAAACTGAATGCGAAGCGTTGCATTGTGGGACGTCACACACCTACACACCAATTCAGTTTCTTCGCTATAGGTAGCGGGGAATTGAATTGATGTAAAAGTCTGTGACGTCGCTTAAGGCAACGCGCGCGGTTACACGGACGGCGACGGCGACGGCGAAGCCGCGAAACACAGGAACGGGCGCCAAAGATCTGCACGCTAAAGTCGCAATAAATGAGCAGCATTGACTTCCTCAGTTCGCAAACAGAACAAGCGGCCACTTGATATCGAGCGGACTCTTTGCCGTCAATATCTGTCATAGCCAGACAGTGGGGTTGGTAATGCACAGGGAACGCGCTACATTTCAGACATTTTAGAGCGCATTGACCAAGAAGCTTCTCGCTCAGTGGCGTTGCGTGTGAATAAACGCTGGTACCACCAGTGCCAGTAAGCTTATGTAAAGTGAGAAAATGTGCACCCAAGCTCGTTGTGCGTCCACTTTCAGCGCACGACGCTTGTATGCGCTACCGGGCTGCACATGCTCAGCTTTCAGAAACGTCAAACCTAATTTGAATTTAACATGAAAACAACAAACAAATCTTAAACCAGCAATGCAGATATGTAAAAAACAGCACAAACTTACTCTATTTTTTTTCTCCCGATTTCGAAGTTTTCATGTTTAAATTTAAAATTTGATAATATTTTTCTCCTTTGTGAAAATATAATTGAAGGTCTTCCAGATTTGCTACGAGCAACGACGGTAACGTATTGTCGGTCTTCCGGCAATCACAAGCAACTGGTGTGCATTTAATGTGGTAAATGCTCCCCCTTCAGTCCGGTAAATACGAAAGCAGGCTTGAAGGCGCAAGGAGATACCTACCAGAGAGAGCTACAAACACGCTCTCAATTCGTCAAGAGACTTTTCCATAATTAAAGGACCCTGAACTAAAACCATTCAGAAAAATTCCCTTCGCAACGTCACGTGTAGGAACAATTACAGAACGGCGTTAAAAAGTTAGTGACATTGGCATCTGAAAAAATTCACCCGACCCCTTCTGAAACTTTAGAGTCCGGGATCCGTGATCATATATTTGTGAAACATCGCCACATACCAGCGAATCTATCGTATCTTCAAAACTTACTGGAAAAAACTGTCAAAGTGAATTTAGGTTCTTATCTTTTAAATAATGCGTTGGTCAATTGAAATATCTTCTACGAAAACTATAAATTTAACGCTAATGTTAATGGTAACTTTGTTGATGAATGTACTATGGTAACTCCTCTTTCTTTTTTTCCTGAAGTCTCTAACTCTCGCAAACGTGCAAACTGAAATCCGCAAATCGGTTCGTGCGGCTGTTGATAAAGAGGCAGAATTAATTGTTACCTCTTCTTTAAATTATATAAACATATTTGCCGTTTTAGTACAGTCATATTGGAATTCAAAGAAACAGTTTTACAATGGTTAACATTTTTCGCAAATTTTCTTTAGTTTATTTAATGTGTCCTAGTCTTAAATATATACCTAAGCACTTTAGGCTATATTCTATTTAGGGTTCATATATCAATCTATAGGCTTTAATTTTACTAAAAAAATTATATTCATGCGTGGCAGTTGTTTTTATTAAAATCGGTATCAACAATTGTTTGCCTCGGAACAATCGCGGACGCAAGAGAGCGCGGCCGGACAAGATAGGGACAGAGCCGCTTGTAGAGAGAGTATGGCCAATGGGAAGATCCGGCGGGAGCCGGGGCGTGAGCGGCGAAAGCGGCGGCGGCGCCAGCGCCTCATATCGCCCCATGATTAATTTGCGAAATTACAATGATCTGGGATTACCTAGAAAAGATCACGTAACACAACGTTTTTTTTTGGATTATGCTTAAAGTAATTGAATTATAATTGTAAGATATTGCTCGCTCGAAAGTATTAGTTTCAAGGTGCTGAATGCGTTTACTGAGCCATGAAAGGTAGCATTCACGACAAAAGTTACATGAAACATGAGACGAAACTGCGAATGTAAGATGCGTGTTCAGGTTTTCGATCGAAACTCCCACGGAGCCGTATCCGCCGTTTTGACCGAAGTGTGGAACCGAAATTTTTAACGGTTCGGTTTGAGTTCGGGTTCGCGGATTTCGGTTCAGTTCCGGTTTAGTTCCGGGAAGAAAAAATAACTGCTGAAACCGGTTCGAACCGGTTCCTAACCGGGGGAAACCGCTAAGATGAGAATATATTTTCCCCTTTGCAGTAGACACTATTTCCGCCTTGAAATTATTTGCTCTATAGTTCCTTTTTACCCTTTGCACTTCAATTTCTTATTTTCAGTACCAAAAATAAGAAAGTGCGTTATTTAATTTCGACGCAAGGGTAAAAACATTGATTAACGTACAATACGTCGTGGGTATATGATTCACCATTCATTTGTTTATCTCAGTCGAAGGGTTGTCGTGAAGTGAGGTAGGTCACTGATAATACCCATGTTTTGCACAAACTTGCCACGCAGTTTAAAAGTTGAATAATAGCGCCCTTAAACTAAGGTATCAAATACAGTGCATAAAAGCAGAATGCCAACATTGTAACAATATGTATTCTAAAATATTGTTCACAAAATATGTCTCACAATATACTATGGTGACTACGCAACTCAGTTAAAAGCAATCATGTTTCTATTTTGTTTCGAAAATAGCAGAACAAGCCCTTTCAGTCTATCTTCAATATAAAGACTGAGTGGCAATCAAAACGCTTGTTTTCCTTGCTCACAGTGATGTAGTCGAAGAATCATAAAGAAAGGAGTGATCAAAATTGTTTAATCTACATGCACCCTCGTACTTAGATCGAAGCTGGATTAAATAAGGCGTACCGACATTAACATTTTCTTGTGCAGTGATAAACTGGCATAGCCTGGTTGTTGAGGTGTCTTCTAAAACAACACGCTGGTCAATTTAATTTGAAAATAAGTGTCACCCTTGCTAGATTATGATTTTTTTTTTTACAAATAACAAAGTAGTTGATCCTCTACTCGACATGGCAGCAAGTAACGATGCTCTACTCAACATGTTCGCTTTCTAGCGGTCTCCTTGCGTAATCTTCATAGTTTCGCCAAGCGCCGCTGTGTATTTTCTTTTTGTCCAGCCCACAAACACAAAAAATTGTTGTTCATCGCATAAAAGAGGAAGTGACAGACTTCTATAAGTTTGAAAAGTTATGTACGTGCCAGGAACACATGCAAAAGCAGAAATGTATTCAATGCTCCCTCAGATCACTAATGCATCTGCCTAACGAGGATAAAAAACGCCAGAAATAATTAGCAAAGCATTATTCATTAAAACGTCTGGCAACTGTATAAGTCATTCGTCATTGCAGTTTGGGAACGAATGTAAACAATTTCTACGCTTGTAATTTTTTTTTTTTATTTAGCAGTGTTTATATGTGTATCCTTGGATATGTTCGAGAAAGTCGCACTGTTTAGCCATTTGTGGTTCGTTGTAGGAGGGCAATGTCGTTCTCAGTTTTGGAGATGGCCCCGGGTTCCGACTGTTAGCAGTGTCTAGTATTGTTTCTTTGGACTGATTGGATTGTTAGAGAAAACGCATCTTTGAAGGTCAAGCGCTTTCTTTGTGTTCAGTAGTGATTCACCTACGTTCGCCAGGTGGCGGTGGTTATGCTAGAATGTGACCCTTTGTGCGAGTGTTTCGCAGCCGAGGTCAAGGGAGATAAGAGAAGGTTTACCCAAATGTCATTCTCCTCTTGTCAAATTGTTTTTTTTTTTGTTTTTTTTTTGTGGAGACGGCGTTGGAATTGTGGTATAAAAGGCGTGTACGAAATAAACTTTGCAGCTGAGTTTGAGACGTTGCCTCCTCTGTTTCTACCTTCTGTTGTGTTCTCTCTTCTGCCCCAGTCTCAGGTTTACAATCATGTTCATTCTTTTCTTTTGGGGGGGGTATTTTGTATGATGTATATAATTAAGGTGATCTGTTCTTCATATAGTTTGTCAAATGTTCAGTCAGTAATTAAATATACTTTTATTGTCACCAAGAAATTTGACTGTACGGATTTCACATTACCGCCTCAGACCAAAAAAGAGGTTGGCTCAAAACGAGCCAACCGTCAAGCCGATCAGCGTAAACGTGTTTTTCTGTTCGCTGTTTAGCAGTGTGAAACACCGGGCAGAGGAGTATGCCAAAGGAATTGTGCTAACATGAGAGACCTGAGGGCCAATATACGAAATGTGCAGAAAGATAGATATAAAATTGTATGCTTTTAAACAATCCCGTACACAATGAATTACTGGATATACAGAATATGCATAGAGACGCGTGCAATGATATTCCTAATTACACATAAATAGCGCAAAGTACAAATATATTTATATTTTTAACACAAATCACATTTAAGTATCAGCAGTGCAACAGCTCAAAACTCCGTGGAATACTGTCTCGGAAGGCTATATGTAATATTCAATTTTAAGTGCTTTTATTTGGGACATTATCTTTAAAACACTGTGTTTTATCAGCCATATCTTTAAAAAAATTTCAGGCAGTCTTCAGAAAACCTATACGCCTTTTGACAAATCTTTCAATTTCCTATCAAGTCATGTGCGCTCTAACATTTTATTATGTTCCATATCATCGCTAGACTTCTATATATTCATCAAACATACCTTTACAACTTGGATGTTTACTAGGTTGTGCGAATATTCGAAATTTCCAATAGAAGTTTCGAATAATACACTATTCGATATTCGCTTCGAGAAGAACTGCACTATTCGCGTTTTTCGAATTGTTGATTGCGGCAGGTTAGCCCCGTTGAGTGCGCTTCTCACCGAGCACCGGTGCACTGCGGAGAAGCAATACCCGCGAAAGCGTGCTCCGCGACTGTGTCTTCTCTGCATAACATCGGTGCTCGGTAGGAAGCACACTCAACGGGGAAACCTGCCGCGATAAACACTTGGAAAAGTATGAATATCGTCATTGCGTGCTTGGAAGAAAAGCATATATTAAAAGCGGGATGGTGCACGCGCGCCGTCTGCATTTGAAAATAAATGGAAACTTTGTGAATGTGTATATCTACGTTGTAGTAAAAGTTTCAAAATTAAACTTACTGTTATGCAAGAGTATACTATGTTAGGCAAAGATGCCCTTGCAGCCTGCATTCATCATGCACGATTTATTCTCTTTTCTCTCGAGATTAAAGAAAGAATATTTTATATAGCCAGATTTGTAAATTCACTCAATTGTGTATAGTTTGCCATCTCTATAGAATTCATTTTATGTCAAATACGTCGTTTATTTGCCATCCCAAGACATCAGACCTTCTTAGTTCACAGTTCATAAATACAGATAGATTAAACTTAGCTTGTAAATGAACAAGTGGAACAACCTTCACAAGTTCAGCTGGGTTTTCATCTAAGCATTACGCAATGGTAGTGAAAGGTGTGGAAAAATTATTCGATATTCGATTCGAAAATATTCGGCCGAAACCACTATTCGCTTCGAATTCGCTTCGAACTCAAAATCCACTATTCGCACAAGACTAAATTGTTAACATTTGCTGGAGTAGTAAACATCGTTTTTCACTAGGAAACTAAACTACTTAACATGGTTCGCACCTGACGTCATCGTAGTCTACGCTGGTGACCATTGCGATTTGTTCTTGCTGAGAAAATGAAATCTGCTGGTGAAAAATGCAAGCTGTAGAAGGAACAAGCTGAGCAGCAAGGTCGAGACAATGGATTTTTTCCAGAATTCAAAGCATCATCTGGTTGCTCAAATGGCCGTTTAACTTTTACCGTACTAATGGCGGCAATAAACCTGTAGTCGGCGGTATTTTATCGGGCACTGTCACTTTCGCAAGTCCGACAAACGAGAATGTGCGCTTCACTGCTCAGCTTGTTCGTCAATCTCGGCCAGTGTCGATGTGTGAAGATGCAAACAGTTACAACGAAGCGCAAATCCACATAGACACCTTGGCAAAGTTCTATATATCAAGGGGTTTTGAAGTCTGATTGCTTTACTTACTGACTGACTGGGCTCGAGTTAGAAATGAATGCTTAGGTAGCTCTTGGTGTCCTTTTCTTGCTTCGCATCGATCTGACATCCCGTATGTAGAGGCACCGAATCATCTGCTAAGTATCATCTTTAACTTGTACCTTCATTAGTGAAGAGAAAACCGCCATTAGTCTAGCAGTACATATGCAATTTTGCAGATGATAATAGTGATCAAAGTGGTCAGGCTGAATTTCGAAAAGGGTCAATGTAACGTCGTGTGCACGCCACGTGTGTGTGATACACAAATTATTCTTTCTTGGTGCAGCTCGTGAGGAACGGGGCAAATCTGTAATAATTCTCTTTTTCTTTTGGGGTGGGGGGGGAGGGGGGTTATGTTTTTCTGTCTGTGCCGTACATGCGGGGCCGAGCAACCTAAAGAAATCTCCAGCGGCAGTCTGGAACGAAGCGATTTGCAGCGCGCGTCCCTGGTCTTGAAAGTGTACGTCAATGCTGCCCGACTGCGCTGGGCTCGCGGTTTTCTCGTTAGTGGCCTGTGGCAGCCCGCGTAAGCGCAATTCCAGAGGCTGGTTGCGGCTGAATTGCAGCGTTTTATTTTTATATTGCGGTCTGTTGCGAATAGAATTTATCGAGGTCTTTAAGTAAGCACTGTTCTACTTTTTGAGAAGAAAAACAAACAAACGAAAGCTATTTTTGGTGAGTCCGTGCGCGACAAAACAAATGCAACTGGAATGTTTCTTTCCTTTTATGTAGATTTTTTTACAACAACATACTCAGCCTTGTCAATTCACAAATGTCTCAACTGTCAATAAGTATTTGACCAAACGAGATAGCCGAAAGCATGGATAATCAACGCTTAAAACAAGAAATTCAATGAGGCTCATCAATCGAACAACATATATTGTACGTCACATACGGTGCCGCGTTATCCGAGCAGTATTTGAGAAAGTTTTCCAAATAACACAGCATATATAATATACAGTGTCAACGACAGTCACTTCACGACGATTGGACCGAATCTGGCTTGTCTTAGGGCAGGTTTTAAAGAGAGCTGCCTTTTTTTTTTGCACAGCACCAAAGTAAATGATCGAACATGTCTGATCCCATCAGCTATTTTTCACGAAGAATGGGAGCATAACCGAAAGGGCTTTCCGGAGATACTGTAAACGACTTAATTTTCGCGGGCTCAAATTTTGGCGAATCGGGCCAAAGCTGAAAATTTAAAATTATTCGCGGGTTCTAATTTTTGCTGATTCGAGTGTAGCTTCCGTAGCGTTCACATATTGCCCGAATCGTTCGCGGGGCGTATTTTTCGCGAATCGTTGGCGATTCGCGAAATTCGCGAAAATTAGGTCCCCGCGAAAATATAGTCGTTTACAGTAATTGCAATGAAAATTTTCATCGAAAAACGTCGAACGGCCCGCGTCGCGGGCTGCTTGACGTTAGCTCTCTTCGATTGGTTCCTGCAAAAGCTGAGCAGGCTACGAGCCCTGGTATTCACTGGTTCTTAAAATGACAAAATAAATTCAGGAAAAAGAAACAAACGGGGACAAAGGAGAAACACAAATTTCCAAACACAGCTAGAGGACTCATGCGTGACGTGCAGAGAAACTCCAAAAAGTATTCGGGAACACAAATACTGATATACATGTATTTTAAGGCACAAAATACAGACTCTGAGATTCATTCATATTTTATGCAACCCTGAGATACTTCTGCGAAAATGGCGAAAACCTTTTCCGGATTACAGATACAGATTAGACAGTTGGGCGAGTTGGTAGGTATTGAACATAGTTACAGTTGCGCACACAAGGACAAGGACAGAGAAGAGAAACACGTAGACGACAGACAAGCGCACAGAATAGGGAAACTGCTACAGTTTATTTCTTGCACATCGGTGCTCTTCTTCTGTCTCCTGCAATCTTCCCTTCATTAACCCTTTTCTGTGCGCTTGTCTGTCGTCTACGTGTTTCTCTTCTCTGTCCTTGTCCTTGTGTGCGCAACTGTAACTATGTACAGATACAGATATTTTTAGAAATACATTTGTTCCTGAGCAGTGGACGTCCCCTGGACGTACTTGCAGAGGATGTAGTTCGTGGCAAATGCAAAGGATAATGTCAGCTTGTGCTCCTATTTTTGGGTCATTTTACAGGCTTCACCTTGCCGCGAACTCTTTATTTTTAGTTAATGTCGCTAAAGAAAAAAAAGAACATATCCCAGGTGGTCCACATAGTTACTGAATACTAAATACTGCGTGCCTTGCTTGACAAAAAGCGTCCGCACAAATTAACCCTGTTTTGCCATGAGGGCGCAGCTCCAACTGCTGCATTATATGCTTCTGAGTCACCCATAATGTGGGAAGATTAGAAAAAGAGCTGTACCTTTTCTGCACTCAACTCCTTTACAGCGTTCGCTCTAGGGGAGCTTATCTGTAATTCTTGCAAGCAACCTTCTTTAAGCCAGCTTCTTTTAAATGTTGGTGACGGTAATGATGTTCCTTCTTCGTGATTGCGCCGTGACCCGACGACGGAGGCAGCTGATGGTCGCTGACGGAAAAGTAAAACAGCCAGGACTCCGCGGATAAGGGAACAGAACAGACGTCTATTTACAAGCGAAGCTATTTTCCGAATCCCTGCAAAAAGGTCACCCTCGTGCTGCTCTTCTAATCTTCTTCCTCTCCTCAAATGTCCCCTGCGCCAGCCCGCACGAGCGCCGCCAGTCCACCCACGCAGGCAGCTACAGACGTGCAAACGCAAACACGCACAGAAAAGAAAACGAAACTCAGTCCCGCTCCCGCGTCCATTCACGGCGATGGTGGTGCCGATTCTCACATTGACTGCGATGGATCATGTTACAGGGCGGGTTCATATTATAAATTCTGAGGAACCTTGCACCAAACATGGTTTTATCTTTTAAATGTGTTGTAGAAAACGGTAACAAATGCAACGAGATTCCTTAATCTGGCAAAGTATTGCGATAAAAGCGATGCATTGTAAATGTATTTCATTACTGAGATACAAATACATTTTTTTAGATGTATCTCGATACAGAGGTACAGATACTCGATAGTATCTGTAAGATACTGTCGCGATATATTTGTAGCGCGATACTGCCCAGCCCTGCATCGTACTAAAAACTTCTCCATTTCCAGTGGAGCACTCTAACAACTCAGCTAACTAGGAGTTAGACGTCAGTAGAGTAGACGGGTTTAATTAGCTGCCGCCTTTCTAACATCTTAGCAGAGAGGGATAACCTGCATTTACTTATGATGATAATGCCATTAATGCAAAGGTGCAGACGTTGTAGACAATAATAATATTAATAAATAAGGATAATAATGACCGGGTTTTTCTGTTGTCCCCGTTATTCCCCTCTCCCAGGGACTATTTTCGTCATTCTTGTCCAGCTCGCTTGCACCATCATTATACGCTTTATTATCACAACCTTCGAAAATGCAGGTACTTCTCACCATTGTTGGCGTTAGACTAGTGGCAGCTGATGAAATATGTTTGATCACGCTTGTCTAACTCCTGGTTAGCTCAGTTGGTAGAGCTCTCTACTGAAAATACAAAGGTACCTGGTTCGATACTAGGACCAGGCGGATATTTTTCGGTCGCGCACCTGTCACCTAGCTGTGTTAATAGATTTGTGCTTGTCCGTCGTTCCCCTTGTTCCCCTTCTCCATGGAATATTTTTGTCATTCTTGTCCAGCTCGCTTGCACCTTCGAATTAATTGCTTCTTAAAGTGGAAGATAACACACAAAGGGTAAGCATCCTGAACACGCCAATGAAGTAAAAACTCAAGAAAAGCCAGTGAACTCCGAACGCGCAATGCAGGTGGGGAGTCGCGCTGACCAGGTTTCCACAACTCAGGCAGGTGGTAGAAATTTCTGGCTGATGGGGGTCATTTGAGTCGCAAAATGGCGGCGGCGAGGGAGTTCCTTTTTCACAGTTGTATATAGAACTTGTGTTGTTTTCAACTTTCCCTTCTCCTATTTTTTCCATTGCTCCTCTGGGAATTCTTCTTTGTTTATTCGTGAGGGGCCCTTGACCTCCACTGTTTGGGGGAGCTACTTTGACAAGTATATTTGTGCCACCTGTTAACAAAAATATTTCATTGCCATTACTTTGCACCCAAAAACTTTGAAGTTTAAACAAAATGCGGAGCACGTGAAAGCTTGAGACGAGAGTGAGAACGGCCCTCCCGTGAAACATTAGAGCAGATGCCAACTTTCGGCTGCGCCTGTGAGTCACTGGGGTGTAGTCTCTGGCTGGGACGTCGAATCGATAAATCACATTTAGTCATTCCAATCCACATATTCACGGAGACAACCTTCAGAAGCAGTTCAGCAAAAATAAAGCATGTTTCCGTCCTGAGTAATCTGTACATGTAAAATTGGTCGTGCAGCATTTTTTTTTACTCTCAGTTAATGCAGCTAAGAACTAATTACTGATGTAGGTGACCTGCGAGAAACCCCATTATGTTTCCTCTGCACGCGATGGCAGACGCAAAAATCAAAAACGAATTCCGGGCAGCTAATTACTTTTTATGAGTTGTGAATGCGAAACCATGAATGTCGTTCTTCTTCTACCATAATTCGTCTGTGGTGTACTGGCATGAATGCCCACGTTTCGCCACTGCTTAGGTTGCGGCCGCCGACGATGTAGATGCCTTCAGGAGGCACCCTTCCTCGGCGTCGAGAGGAGCAGGGACAACTCGATAGAAACAGAGTCTCAGCTGAGACAGGGAGAAAGAAAGCACTGCCAAAGCCAGCCCACGAGCTGAGCGGGACCTTTCCGCGTCTCAAGACGCTCGCGCAGCCCAGCCTTGCAGTGTACACTGCTTTCTTCCACCGAGTCCTCAGATGGGACGCTATTCTAGAAAAACGCCCCCCACCCCCTTTTTCCGGCAAAGCCTGAGAGGAGACTGGCGGCCGATCGTGCGCTGTCGTGAAGCGGCCGCCATTTATGAGCCGTTTCACCAGCCAATGGGAAAATGAACATTCCTTAACGTGTTTTTTTTTCATTTGCGGTTACAGACGCCGCCGGTTTCACTCCATTAAATTTTTAATGCTTTAACTTAAACGAATTTTTGCTTTAACTTAAATAAATTTTTAATGCTTAAACGAAAACGTGTAAGCAATTACTCGGGAACAGTTTTGAACCGGTTATCGTTATATTTTCTTCTCCGATTCTGGTTTGGTTCAAAGATGGCTGCAAAGATTTCGGTTCGGTTCAGCTCCGGTTCGCCTAAAATAACGGTTTGTCTCCGGTTTTTGGCTCGGTTTCGTTCAGGTTTGACACTCTGGTGTTCACCGTTCACTCTGTCGTGGCCGCGGCAGCAAGAATGAACGCGTTTTCTATTTCACAGGGACGACAAAGGGACGTGCGTTGTCCTTTCAGTTAGGAAAGACGCAAATACTTGAATACATCCTTACCTAGAAATTTTAAATAGAAGGTTTGTTAAGCTCATTGTGTCCACTGTTTGTGGCCAGAGCCTGGTCACAAGGACTGTCAATCGTGGCGCCAAGGCCATTGAAACAAATTTGGCCAATCATGTGCCCTTACTTTCGCCATGTTCGTACCAATCAGTGACCAAACTTTTACATATAGTAGCTCAGGGAACGGCAGAGTCCTGCCCTTCCTCAGAGCCCTGTGGCGTCCACGATATTTCCGAGGTTATTATTTTAAACTAATTTTAGGCGAGAAACCTGGCCGTGAATGAATCTAATATTTGCTTTTTAGAAAGCTTTCAGCTCGTGGAATGACTTCTGACCACAAATATACAATAACAGGAAATAAATTTGTTCTCCTTTAAAGTCTGGCACATATAAAAAATAGACCGAATAACATATTTAATTAAAAACGTGAGCAAAAGCTCCAACCTTTTATTTTAAACGAATGAAGCGCGGTTAGTGAATGTAAAAAGATAACAATTTTGCTGGTAACGAAACACTATATATCTCGAGCACTAGACACCTACGTTTGTTTCGAAGTGTTGTTGATGTTGAGTTCGCAAATATACTGAGAGCAAGCGGCTAAATTTCCGAGAGCGTCGTTCGCTCTGCACGAAGCGTAAGAATAGTGAGTGTTGCGTTGCGTTCAAAACAATGGGCTAACGGCGAAGTTCTGCGTTTGTTCGCAGCGTTGTTTATTTCGTACGGCCAAGCCTACATTATTTAATACAATACAATACAATACAATACAATACAATATTTATTTTGCGTGCTTACCAACAGCCAGTTGGCTTTTGCGGTAAAGCACAATGTAAGACTTACATTTCCGTTACAACAAATACATCCTTAATCAAACCGATTTTAAAATCATGCACATGTGTAAAACATAGGGGGCAAAGGCAGCAAAAAATATCAATGCCGCAATACTTCGTGTTAAGGACATGTTGAATTCGTGATACAGGTGACAAGTTAAGGTGATCTGGATAAAACACTCTACGATTTCTAGAACTTGTGTTAACAGGAATGCGAAAATGTAAAGAAGCAAGCAAAGTAGAACTGTCTATTGATCCGTGAACCAACTTATGCAAAAACTTAACATCTCGGATAGACCTTTTGTTACATAAAGTGCACAATCCTAGTCTACTTAAAATCAGATTGTATTCACAATAAATTTGCGACCAAAATGATGGAAGATATGTGCAAAAAGTACTAAGCTTGCTTGAAAATTGTGGCTTTCGAACCAAATACTTTACCACTTGATTTTCAAAAAATGGAAACATGCCTCGCTATTTGTCATTTTGAAATTACACTGCAGTGTTTACATGACCGCATTTGTGTTTTGAGTACAATAATGAATCCAACTTTACTGTAATAAAACTTTAAATAATGTTAAAATGATCTAATTGTTTCGTTTGTTTCGAATTTTTTTTCACGTGTTTTACGTACTTTTTACAGTCATCTTTAATATACAGCTATAAGTGGATTAAAGCTAGTGGTCTCTCTCTGACATGGTGTGCGTGTTCATTCGGCAGTCAACTAAAAAACCCCGAGAAGGCTCTATCTGGGCACATCTGGCCATATCAAACATTATATGATTATATACGGCGTATATACAGACTTATCTGGGGGACATAAAGACTGATATCGCGTATATAAAGAATTATCTAGCGTATATTGTCACGAATAACGAAGTGACAAAACAAAGGAATAACTGAGAAAACTGAAACGTTTAATGGGGCGAACTTGTGCCCAAAAATAAAAGGAAAAAGAAAGATAACAACAGAGCGTCGCGGGCGTCGAAAGTGGCGAAGCAGCAGGATCGAACGCTGAGGCGAAACTGAGTCCGGCTGGTTAGCGGAGCCCCTTTTGTGCATGCGTGGGCTTCTGGAACATTCGGCCTGGAACATTCGGCGCGCAGAACATTCTAACCTAGGAACGAGCAACACGGTTCTCGAAATTACCACGAAATCTAAATTGGAAGAATAAATTAAAAGACGCGGCGCTCCCAGTGAATCGAACCCTGGGCTTTCGCGTGGAGGCACGCGCGATAACTGTTAGGCCACGAGCGCGCTGCCTACTCAGTCAGCTGCGCTCGCGGCAATATACAGGCTTATCTGGCGATGTACAGCCCGATATGGCGTATATGCAGACTTATCTGGCGTATACACAGCCTTATCTGGCGTATATACAGCTTTATCTTGTGGCCAGTTTTCAACATATTAAAAAGTTAAAAGCTATAAATTTACTTTGTTAGCAAAATGTGAATAACTCATTGTTCGCAATCTAGATAAGCACAATAATCCCGAACTTCAGCTTTGGCAAGCATAAGTTCGAGATTATTTGTGCTAATTTTCACGAGAATTTCAATGTAGACTTAAATATTTTGAAGTGTTAACATTACGCCGGATTAGACAATTTACTAAATCTCGCAAGCACCTGGGCCTGTACTCGAGGAATCATGGGGACGGTGTTTCTTCAGCTGCCTAGCGATAGTGGGAAATTTCGACCAAATTGAAAGGTCACACAGTTTTGAGTGTAGTTCGGAGTCACCCTGAACAAGTGTGGTATTGAACCCAACTACTCATATCACTTTTAACATTTCTCACCAATGTCAGTAGCTCGTGCATTCTTGTCTCAACCTTCAACCTGGATGAGCTGCAGACATATCTCTTACATTATTATCATTCTCGTACAGCTTCAAAGACGCTGATATTAAGAAACGCTAAAAATTCTAGAAACAGCTCCGCTGAATTCGAGCTAAATCAAGGTTTTGGTTGTTGTGATTTCTCGGCTTTTAAGTAATTCCTGTTAAAACAACAATCACGAGAATGATAATATTGTAAGGGATTTCTGCGCCTCAGCCTGGTTGAAGGTTGGACAGAACGCACAGTATCATAAACGCTACCATTTACGAGAAATTTTAAAAGTGATATGACAGGTCCTTGAGCCCTATGGGACGCTTGTTCAGGGTGACTACGAATTACACTCGAAACTGTGTAACCATACAATTGGTCAAAACTAACGATCACTAGGGAGCTGAAGGATCACCGTTTCTATATTCCTCGAGTGGGGCCGGGGCACTTGGGAGAATTGTAGATAATAAAAAGATATAAAGTGCTGATTTCAGGCTTGTGTCCTTTTTATAGGCCTGGCCAGATCTGGAATTTCTCATTTAGCCAGATATGGGATTTCCATACCTGGCCAGGGATATCAGGCTATATCTGGCATTATGAGGCTATATATGGCAGATATACCATATCAGGTTATATGTGGCTAATTCTTGACATGGCCATATCTGAAATTTTCAGATCTGGCCAGATATAAACTTTTTTGTACACGAGTACTAGTACTGTGTGCAAAGTCGTACGGAAAGCACGACCGCCGTTCATTCAATATCCAGGTAGCTACGCTGCACACAATGAGCTCTTGAGTTAATTGTATCTGAAGGAATACCAGTATGAGTAGCATATAACAGCCCGCTTGAAATTGGCACTTACATTTGCTCCCTACTTTTTTGTTTTTAGCGAGTATTTATATAGGTAAAGAGCCAACTTGAAAATTGAATTACCAGAATAAATAGCATTTAACAGCCCCCTGGTATTGACACCTAAATTTTCGGCCAACAATTTTGTTTTCAGCGAGTATTTGCATAGGTGAAGAAGCAACTTGCTGATTTTCGTTTCACCTGTTGAACCAAAATACACGTTGAAAGCTGAAAGTCAACTTGAATTTGTATTTTGACTGCATGAACCGCATCCTTGAAAAACCAGATATATTTTCTTTACCGCAAAATGTACGTTGTGTATCAAACCAAAAGCTCCAACCCCTCCAGAAGCAAGAAAACAAAAGGGCCACCTGTAGCTTAATTTAGCATGTAGAAAGAGTATTTCGTAAAAAAATGGGCGCAAATCATTGACACCGATGATAAGCAAAAGCAGCTATTTGTGCTTATAGGCATATTGCTTTTCACCATTGGTAACCGAGGTAGTAATTACCATCTCAAGTTATTTGAATAATGACAGGAAACGGGAAAGTAGAGAACGATGACATTAACTATACCTGTACATCTCATCTTTCCCAGATGTCACGTTCAGGTGCGTTCTTTCACCAAGTTAACGAAATGTCCCTTCGACCTGCGACGCTGAAAGTGTCCTCAGCGTCTAAATATCACCAGAGCGCAAACGCCGCGAATAGTTCCAGCAAGAGCACAATACCATTATCGTCACATCGAAGAGGGCTGCTTGCACTGTTTTATGTACCGAACAAAACATTTCGACACAAAACGAAGTTGGCTAAGTTCTTATCATCAGATTGGGAATTATCTGCTCTTTTTTCTTTTCTCCATCATAGCACCGTAGCTATATCTTTCTCCGTTTTGAGTCACCACGTGGTCAAATAAAAAGTGTAATAGCAAAGATGGAAAAGGCAAGAGCTCAGAAACAATATTGAACCTTGAGCGACGCCTGCGTCTTTTCGAACAAAAAGAGTAGACGTGCCGCAACAGAAAGAGGTGTCAGAAGTTTAAAGAAGAAAACATCTCAGAAAAGACTAAAAATAAAATCAAGTCAAAGAAAGCTATAGAGAGTCTGCACTGTCGCTGGTTGTGGCCACGGCATAGAGTCAGCCCGAACAATTTTTCTTCCTGTACTAGGCGTCTCAAAGTAGACGGCAAAACGCGAGGAAGGATGAAAGGCACCATGCTGAAATACACCTAAGATTTTTTGCTCTCAGTTGACAAACGTTATCCTCGGTTCTCAAATATATGGAAAACTTGGAAAAAGAGGCACGTATAAAGCGAATCGAAAGCCGAGTTCTGGCACCGCGGCAGTGGCAGCCCGGACGAATATTGAAGATAAATACGATTCTCGTTTTATCGAATAAAAGGGAACGACGGCAATAGTCATAAAACAAAAATAAGTGGGCCGACTTTTGACGCCAGTGCTGCAGACAGAGAATCAATGCTGACTATTTGAGTTCACGGATGGAGCCCGCCGAAATTGCTCCAGCAAACTTTCGAGCTTCCTCGCTTTTTCTATTGACTTTAGTGCTTGTTTTGTTATGTTCAACCATGTTTTACCAGGTCAATGAATTTTTTATTGTCTTTGCTTGAACTTTATTTTTATTCTCTGCCCATTTTTTAAAAGAGTAATTATAATAAGTAGAATAAATTATAACAAAAAGAGTAGTAGTGTTTAAAAAAACATAAATTTCCGATTGTAATGATTTTGATTTAATGATGGCAAATGTATTTTAAAAATGCATGTAAATTACTGCAAAGACCAGTAAAACTACACAAAGTGTCAAAAGAAGAAACAACACCTCTCAGAAAGCGCTTGTGAATGTGATTACTTTTATATATTTCCTGAGTCATGCGTTTTATAATTACTCGAATTTAAATCAGCGAGATAGACAAATATTTATGTTTTTGCTGATAGTCCGAAATATAAGAATACAAAAAAAATTGTTTTCTCTTTCTAAATAAGTATCTACACCTTCATTTTATTAACGAAGTAGTGACCACAGCACAGTTAAGGGGCTCTTTTATTCGCTTATATGTGCTTTCTTGCTGCCGTCCGACATAAATCGTGAAAAAAAGTACTTTAGTATGGCAAATATTAGGGCTGTTTACAATTGTTTATATAGTGAAAAGGACAGCATATATATATATATATATATATATATATATATATATATATATATATATATATATATATATATATATATATATGGTTATGGCGTCGTCTCTAAAAACGCAGTAGCCACAAACAGCAAGTCCGTCGGATTTTTGTTCTCGACTTACGAATTTTAAAAGAGGCCGCGGCGGAAAGCAGTGTTTTTCACATCCGTCGTGGGTCGGATGTTTCGCTCGATCTCCCGTCGTGGATTTTCAGTCCACATTATATTAACTTTTTTCAAGCACTCTGTGGGCACAGGTAAAAGGCTCTAATACCATGAAATAATTTTAGGCGTTTTGCTTTTTTTCTGTAAAAATGTCAAAAACGCCCCCTCGGTCAATTGTTGACGAACTTTGACAATTAAATACTGGCGATCTACTTGGGTTACATCAATATTTTTTATGTCTATGGAGAGCCCAAAACACGCTCTTTATAGATATTATAAAATGATTTACCTGTATTAAATAGCCTTTGCGGGACGTTTACGTTAATGTTATGCGAAAACCAAAAAGTACCAATTTTAAGATCGATTTTCTCAAAAAAACCATTTTTTATTTTTTTTATTTTTTGTTAAAATGTAGATATGATAGTTGTCTACTCGAAAAGCAAGTCGAGAAAGTGTATATTTTGTTTGTATGTTTTATATTTAAGCATCAATATCGTACAAAAACGTGTTTTTACGGCTTGAAACGGACTTGCGAATTGCGCGTCTTCACAAACTTGGAAATATTTTTGACTTTTTTCAACGCACCCACATAAAAATGAAATACAGTAGTTCCACCCTGTTATATTTATTGATCATTTAAATTTTATTATAGGCGGCAAGCTACATTGGAGCAGTTCAAAAGAGAAAGCAACACTTCTTAACAGACCAGCAGGCGTCGTAAATTTTAATGTATAGAAATCGGCAGACGTCCTATTGATTCGGGGCCTTCATTGGCCTATATGAACGTCCCGCCCTTTCGGAACCAGCAGATGACCACGACCTTTCGCGCTCGTTGTGTTAGATAGGACGGCCCGTGACAGTAAAGCGAGCAGCGCACCCTGTGTCACGAGGAGTGAAATGGTACGAATGTGTCGTTGACGCGGCGAACAGTGACGGCCACCCAGGAGTAGTCAGTCAGTCAGAGTATTGCAGAAGGGAAAGCAAAGTAACTGTTGCCCGGGAGGATGAGAACACCATGGCCTTACAATATCGACGGTCAACAACAGTTCTGCCTGCCAAAACAACGCCGCGTGCGAGCTAAAACCGGCGGCGCGGGACGAAAATCGCGCACGCACACGAAGATGGGCCGGTTTCGTTAGGGATGTGGGAAAATTTTGAAACCAGCCATCCGTGCACGCGTGAAACGATACCGCGTATTTGCCCAAGCTTCGAACGCCCTATCCTAGAAATGGCCGTGCTCTGCAAAGTGGTTGTCCTGTGCTTGTCCTCCGTGTTTTATTCTTTCAATTTTATGTACTCTATCTCCCTCCGCGGAAATCCGATAGCACCGAAGGGTTATCTCTTTTGGAAACAGCAAAGCCCGGAGACTAGCATCAAAAACGAGCGTGTTGGTAAATATACTTGTGTCTATTCTGCCCGGAGACTAGTTGGGTCGAAGTCAGCCTCCTTGGCAACTATAACCGTTTGTGAAGAGTGGTCTTCTCCCGAGATGAAAAGTTAGCGCCGGCTGACGTGTTTTTTTTTTTTTTTTAAAAGGGAAGGGTTAAAGAAAAAGTTTGAGTAACTGCATGCAGTAACTACCTCGAAAGCTCCTCTCCCGATATGAAGCTCGAGGCATGTTACGTCTCGGTTACCTTCTCGCGCACCGCTGCTCGAAACTATTCTTCACTTTGTTCCGCACAGCCACGACGGATGTGCGGAACAGAGTGAAGAATAGATTCGAGCATCATCTGGACGCCATCATCCTGCCAGGCTTCAGTGTCATGGGACTGGACTCGGCGTCGGTCAGTTAAGACTTTTTTTTAATTTTATTTCGTGTGTGTTTCTTCGCCCCGCTGAACTTTGTTTCTCGGGTGCGGTTCTGCTGAACTTTTTTTTATGTTTCGTTACTAACTGTTTGTTAGCATTGTTTACTTGTTGGGTTTATTTCTTCATGGCGTAGCGGCCTGACGGTGCTGTAGAGAGCGTGTTCGCACGCATTTGGTTGTGTCCCGTTTAGGGAATGCCCGGAGGAGTTGGTTTTTGTTCTTGCCGTGTGCGGCTGAGTTTTTCTGTCTTAATTAACTTTTTTTTCCTTTACGTGTCGTTGACTTCTTTGTCTGACCAGGCGTGGACCTATCGCCTTGCCACGGCTCGAACCTAAATCTTTTATTTTTTTACCGCAATTTTCGTTAAGATCGGAGTTGGGTAATTTTATTCTTATTTATTTATTTTTATTCCCTACCCTTCTCCGTGACAATCTCTCCGTGTGTTTCGGATCGTTTCTGTGTCATCACTTTTGTGTATTACGGAAGTGAAAGGATATTCCCTGGTGATCTGTGCGATGTGCGGTGAACAAACCCTAGCGTTTGGTTTCGGAAAGAATTGTATATAATAGATCAATGACGTGGTGACTTTTCATGTCTTAGTAATATGACAGCTAATAGCTAGTCATGCTAGTTTACAGTGAAAGTTTTATCAATCGAAAAAATACAACGTCTGTGCCTCTTCGATATTGAAGGTCTACTAGGCCTGCTGATTTGATTAGATATGTTTCTCGTGGTTTCCCGCTCTTTTCAAAACATAAATAACTATTCAATACCACAAAATGCGTTTATAATTGATTACAAAACGCAGACAAAAATTCAAGAAAACTTTTTTACAATTCATAGAAGCGCACGGTTTTTTTTTGTCTGACTTAGGTCTTGCAAAACGAAGACGTCTTTTTCCGATATTGAGGCTTAAATATAGAACATACAAACAAAATATACACTTTCTCGACTTGCTTTTCGAGTAGACAACTATCATATCTACATTTTAACAAAAAATAAAAAAAATAAAAAATGGGTTTTTTGAGAAAATCGATTTTAAAATTGGTACTTTTTGGTTTTCGCATAACATTAACGTAAACGTCCCGCAAAGGCTATTTAATACAGGTAAATCATTTTATAATATCTATAAAGAGCGTGTTTTGGGCTCTCCATAGACATAAAAAATATTGATGTAA
Organism: Ixodes ricinus; assembly: GCA_037355805.1. Classification (NCBI taxonomy): domain Eukaryota; kingdom Metazoa; phylum Arthropoda; class Arachnida; order Ixodida; family Ixodidae; genus Ixodes; species Ixodes ricinus. Next base: position 1,994 of record JAZHYW010032270.1, on the reverse strand, counting down.
CCCAAGTAGATCGCCAGTATTTAATTGTCAAAGTTCGTCAACAATTGACCGAGGGGGCGTTTTTGACATTTTTACAGAAAAAAAGCAAAACGCCTAAAATTATTTCATGGTATTAGAGCCTTTTACCTGTGCCCACAGAGTGCTTGAAAAAAGTTAATATAATGTGGACTGAAAATCCACGACGGGAGATCGAGCGAAACATCCGACCCACGACGGATGTGAAAAACACTGCTTTCCGCCGCGGCCTCTTTTAAAATTCGTAAGTCGAGAACAAAAAATCCGACGGACTTGCCGTTTGTGGCTACTGCGTTTTTAGAGACGACGCCATAACATATATTTTTTTCAGCGAAATTAAAAATTCGACCCTTTTTGCCTGCACGATTTGAGATGAAACCACCCATATGTATATATATATATATATATATATATATATATATATATATATATATATACGAAAAGTTCACCTCAAAATGATATGTTAATAAAACATTGGGATCACGCTTTCAATTTCTGAAATAAGAAAAGTGAAAGCGTAGTATTTGGCAGTATTGCTCGAAAGGATGATGACACGTTTGTTTGCTCAATTTGGAGGTATTGTACATTGTGATGTGTTATACAAGAGGATCAACACATGAGGTTAATACCTTACGCACTTTATTTTCTTGTCTTATTAGGAAAAAAAATGTACAATGAGTAGTATTTTGTATTGTATATTCTGAATGATTATAGTCTTGATCATGAAGATTTCGCCGCCAAACACTAGTGCATTTATTAAAAAAAGACAGCAGCTAAGAATTAAAAAGATGTATATCAAGTTCGAAAAAGCGTTATCCCTTCAACACTGAATAACACTAAGACCCCAGAAACGTCGCTGAGATCATTCGAACATCTTCATCAGTGAATAAAGCACCACCTTGTACACTTGAAATTAAAGTTTGCGTTACGCTTTACCCGTGTCAACCTGAGGGTCAGTAGAAAGCAATGTCCAGTCCTGGTGCTTTGCACTTCATCACCAAAAGGGACAACAGTTTCTATGTGCAACATCAGGCCCATACGTGATGACGTCACAACATGACGCTGTTCTCCAAACAAACCGTTGCTAGGGCCGTTTTATGGGGGCTGGGCGCGTGGGGCTCAAAGGGAGGTCTATACTCTGGTCTCACCCTACGATGGACTAAAGGCTAAAGCCACGGCCCGCCAGGTCCAATCACGTTCCGCGCTAGACTATGGCACGCGTAACATTGATAAGGGCTGGACGAAAAGCGCAGCATCATTCTATACGCCTCGCAAGTGGGCTCATTTTCGTCTTCTGCGCATGAGAAAGGAAGTAGCGGTGACGTCAGAACGCCGAGCCCTGATTGGCTGATCGCGGTCCCCTATCTGAAACGTCGTCTGCTCCACGGTGGACTGCCCTTTGCAACGTCGTCTGCTCGCAACGTCGTCTGCGTCTGTCTTACCTTTCGTGCGACTTTCGGAAGTGCAGGTCTTTACGAGCGAGGCTCGACTTCACCTTTCAGAGAAGGCAGACGAAAGAACTCGAGCGGTTCGTTGTTTTTGTCGAACAACTAGCAGACGCGCATCAAGGAGGGTAGTCAAAGGACTCACTGGCGAGGTGTCCCGGAGGCGCCGAGGTTTGTTTGCTAAGAACCGAGAGTGAGCGTGTTAGTGTCCGCAAGTTCCCTCCCAAATACTTTTTCCCTCCTTTCGTGTGCGGCAAGACTCCTCATTCTTTAACGGCGTCGGCCGGGTTGGCGCAGTTAACGTCGTCTGCTTTACGTCTGCTAGTCAAAGCGATGGCTCCTTTACCTTTCCTGCGTCTGTCGGATATTCACCGCTTTTTCACCGGTGAGAGTCACCGTTGCTTCGGAAAACAAGGAGATGACAAGAGGGAAGAGAGTGACCTCTTAATCTAAAATTGAGGTCAGTGATCACAGTTATAATATGGGAAGGGTTCACAAGGGTCGCGCGGACACATTCCATTCAGCACGCCAGCC
>JAZHYW010032268.1:0-13120 GCA_037355805.1 Ixodes ricinus | reverse complement strand
TACTTCGGACAGTTACGTATTGCTGTTATAAGCACCCTCTCAGTCACGTGCGCGTTTTGCGTATCGCGCGATGTTGACATTTCGGTCGGCTTCCCCCGAAAAGCTATTCTGGCTACGGGTCTATAAATATTCAGTGGCAAATTAGGCATAAGAAGGATTGACAAAAATCATTCATCACCGAGTATTAGGGTAGTTATTTTCAGAGAAATAATAGTAAAAACGGCACATTGCGCAATAACGCTCTGGGTTAAAAAAATATTTTTCTCCGTATCTAAAAAAATCTAAGGTCTTCAAACTTTGCCAGTTTGTTGCCCTGTATACAGTTAATCTTTGAGTGAAATATTGTTTTCCGGGCTAGCGGGAGAAATTTACGAGAATTGCTCACACAGAAGGATTTAACTAAAAATGCATTATTTTGAAAATAATTTTAAAAAAGACAATCTTTAATATTCTTTACACTCTCTGAAATTAACTTTTATAATATGTACTAACAGAGTCTGCTAAAACGTCATGCAATATTTGTGTGGCTTTTAAGTTATAAAGCGAAAAACATGGCTAAATTGACGCTAACGCGGTTGCCATACATGGGGTGGGCACATACACGTTATTCACAATTTAATTATTATTAAAAATCGTAAAACTGCTACGAGGTGGTCAGGAAAAGACAAATTGACAGCACAGAGGTGGACGGCAGTTTTGAAGGAAACATTCCTAATACAAATTCCTAATACATTTTCCTAGAACCGACTCGAAAATGCCCATGAGCCGAAGCGATCGAGGTGCGCCACCCTGTAACATGCTTCGCGGTGCCTGTTTCAACAGCCGGCGTATAGTGTCTCCGTCTACGCGATGTAAAGGAAGCAACCGGAGCGACTTTGCAAACAGATCAGCCTACAACCTTGGCGGTAACATGATATAAGAAGTAGTGCACGGCAGAACCTGAACCTGCGCCGCCTGTGAGCGCCAATAGATCCGCCGCCGTGGAGGGCCGCACAACGCGTAGAAAATAAAAGATACTTAAAAAAAATTCCCATTGCCTGAGATGGTTTGTATTGGGTGTTTTCAGATAGGATCAAACGACCATGTCGGGTCGCCATTTTTTATTTTTACCAAAATATATATTTTTATTCCTGCAAGTGCAAAAATTTATTTAAAACTTTTTTGCGGAAAATAAGAGATCTCTTGAAAAAAAAAATTACAAAGTCGCTGTCGGTATACGGGCACGTTTTTGCTACTTGTGTGAAGCCGTCCTTTTGGATATTTATTTAAAAAAAAAACTGTTGTCGTCTAAGGTTTGATACTTTTTGGGCAGAGACTCTACATAAAATAAAAGGAGGTAAACATGCAGTATCAATTACGAAGCAATTCAGAGCTTTATAGATCCGGATCTTAAAACACTGGAAATGAAAATGTTTTAAAATGATTGGGATGCGTCTGTTCTATATTCGCATATATTGTCATTGCAATTGAAAACTATAACATTTCTTTAAAAAGATACAGTGAAATATAGACAGGTTAGCGATTTTGCTATAATTGGAAAATCAGTTTAAAATGGAGGTCATCGTAATTTTTATTCTACTTTTCACAGATCAAGGCTCATAATCTGTCCTATCAGGCTCTTTAAAAAAAGCCTTGCAATATACTTTTATATTTTTATTTTACAGGCCTTTGAATATACAGAAGTGCCGTAACAGGAGTAGAGAAAGAGAGGACGTTGCCGATTTCAAACAAGGGCAAGAAAGGGGTCGCAAAATGTAGGAAGTCTGTGAAGAGAAAGCACAGTGACTGGAGTTCGCGAAAAATAAAAACTCATACAATAGATTACAGGTGAGTTTGAAGCAGAAGTCAACAATTTAAATACAGATTTCTCGGATCAGTGAATTTCGGAGCCTACCCTTCGTGCGGAGGCTGGGCTGCTGACGACTAGGTTTAAATAGTGATAAGAAAGAACACATGTTTAAAGTGGTACAATTGAAACAGGTTTAATTAATCAAGATCCTGTACGCACATTCGGAGCTTGTCGCGTGAATTCTTTTTGCCGGACGTTGACCCGAGTCGGTCACGGCGCTCTACTGGCACTCCGAGGAGGACAATTTTTTCCTGTTTCGCCTGTAGCGATCACTGTTCGTTTCTTCTGAGTGGCACCGCAAGCTCGCGACCTCAATCAGCTTTTCGCGGCCATAGGAGACTTTACTTTTAAAGATATAATTTTTTTTCCGGCTACTGTTCTTGCTAAAACAGCTCTGGTTGCGAAGTGTCAGACCACGTACACTGCCACATGTGACTGGCCTGAATTCCACGCACAACGGAAACAGAGTCCCAGTCGTTTGCGTTCATGTCCCTGAACGCTTTGACGTCAGCTTTTGGGAAGGTGGATTAGTTTCACGTTCGGCAGTTTAGTGTTCAGTGGGGCAACTATCCCTGACGCCGACTTCATCTCCGACTTGGTGGGCCGTCGGAGGTTGTACAACGTTGTCTCGTGACTGACACGACCCCAGAATCAATCACAGGCGCTCTTTCTATGTCAATTTGCGGAAAAAATACACCTCGCTCACGTGTATTCGTGGCTCTGCAGCCCCTATAGTTGGTACTCGTTTTTAATGTGGCTTGCTGCACCATTAATTACGTAGGTCAGATGAGCATACCCAAATTGGATTTCACGATTCTCCAAACGGTTGCCTTATAAATTAAGCTACAAACAATCTCATTCAATCGCCAATTTTTTTCTCTTTTTATGTATCTTTATTTTCTACGCGTTGTGCGGCCCTCCACGGCGGCGGATCTATTGGCGCTCACAGGCGGCGGAGGTTCAGGTTCTGCCGCGCCCTGCTTCCTATATCATGTTACCGCGAAGGTTGTAGGCTGATCTGTTTGCAAAGTCGTTCCGGTTGCTTCCCTTACGTCGCGTAGACGGAGACGCTCTACTCCGGCTGTTGAAACAGGCACCGCGCAGCATGTTGCAGGGTGGCGCACATCGATCGCTCCGGCCCATGGGCATTTTTGGGGTCGGTTCTACGAAAAATGTATTAGGAAATTTCCCTTCTAAACTACTGTCCACCTTTGTGCTGTCAGTTTCTCTTTCGTGACCACCCGTAACATTTTTACGCTTTTATTAATGATGGAATTGTGAAGAGCGGGTATGTGCACGCCCCATTTATGGCAACCTCTTTAGCGTCAATTTCTCCATGTTTCTCGCTTTATAACTTAAAAGCCACACAAATATTGCATCATGTGTTTGCAAACTCTGTTAGTTCATAATATGAACGTTACTATCAGAAAGTTTAAGAAATATTAAAGATGGCCTTTTAGTTTAAATTATTTTCAAAATAATTAATTTTAATAAAATGCCACTGTGTGAGCAATTGTTGTAAATTTCTCCCGCTAACCAGGACAACAATATTTCACGCAAAGATGGACTAAACACAGGGCAACACACTGGCAAAGTTTGCAGACCTTAGCTTCTATAGATACGAAGAAAAATGTTTTTTTTAATCCAGAGCTTTATTGCGCAATCTGCCGTGTTTGCGATTTTGTTTCTCAAAATAACTACCCTAATACTCGGTGATTATTACTTTTTGTCAATACATACTATGCCTAATTTGTCAGTGAATATTTCTAGGCCCGTAGCCAAAACAGCTTTTCGGGGGAAGACGACCGAAATGTCAATATTGCGCGATACGCAAAACGCGCACGTGACTGTGAGGGTGCTTATAATTTTTTTCGCAAAGACAATCTTTCTTAACGAAAACAAGGATTCGTTCTATTCTTCTGGGCATATAGCCAGCAAAATATATTTTTTTCATCAAAATTAAAAATGGTTTGCGGACATGGTTGTTCGAGCTTATCTGAAAACGCACTGCAGTGTTGTAGGCGAACGTGACGAACAGCAAGACCTCGCCCCACGTCTTGTGTTCCACGTCGACGTACATCGCTACCATGTCGGCGATGGCCTTGTCTAGGCGTTCCGTTGGCCCATTAGTCTCAGGATGGTACGCTGTGGTTCGCCGGTGGTTGATATGGCTGAGACGGAGGATCTCTTGCATAAGTTATGCCAAGAACAATTACCTAGTGAACAGAACAGCGCACAAAAAACGACGGCCCACAATTTGTAATCAGAACTTCGGGAGCGCCGCGCCGGAGGACGATGGACTCGATGAAAAACTTTGCGGCTTCTACAGCAGTCCTTGAAGGAAGAACTTTTGTTTTGGCGTACCGCGTGAGATAATCTGTGAAGACAATTATCCAGCAGTTTTCCAACGCTGACGGTAAACACGGGCCAAGTAAATCCCTTCCGACCTGGTCGAACGGCGTGGACAGGGGAGCAATCGGATGCAGAAGTCCTGACGGCTTTGTCCGCGGTTTCTTGCGTCGCTGACACTCATATCATGATCGAATGAACAGGTGAACGGTCTTCGGTAGCCTCGGCCAGTAATACTTTTCGCGAATACTGGCGAGCGCCCTGCTGTAGCCAAGCTGCCCAGCCGTCGGGTCGTCATGGCAGGCTTGGAATATTTCTGCCCGAAGACTGGTAGGTATTACCAAGAGCCATTGTGGGTTGCTGGTCCCGAAGATTTTTTAAGAGAAGACCTGTCGAATGGCAAACCTTGACAAGTTTTGGGAGAAAATGCCAGGGATGGCAGTTCCTTGACCTTCCAGGTGCTCAGTCACGGCACCGAGTTCGCAGTCGTCACGTTGAAGTCCTGCCATGTCTGCGCCGACAAAACCTTTGTCCTCCTCGTTGTCGGCACTGGCAGCTGATGACTCGACGGGGGCTCTCGACAGACAGTCGGCGTCACTGTGCTTGCGACCGGATTTGTCCGTAATGGTGCTGTCAAATTCTTGCAGTCGGGGACTCCAGCGGGCGAGGAGTCCAGAGGGACTTTAGGTTCGCAGGCCAGCACAGCGAGTGGTGATCTGTGACCACGCGGAATGGACTATCATGCAAGTACGGGTGAAACTTCGTCATCACCAAGACAACAGCAAGACGTTTTTTGTGTGTCGTTGAGTAGTTGCACTCCGCCTTAAGGGGTGTCCAAACAGGACACTACAAAAATCGTCGGACGACACGACTTCTGCAAAAATCGTGAAAATTGAAGCGGACGCTTCAATCTTGACGATTTTCACAGGAGTCGTGTTGCCCGACGATTTTTGTGGCCAAGCCAATATCGCGACGTTTCTCCTCGCCTCCTCCACTTTTCTTTGACTTCGGTGCCCGTCAGATTTGACGTCACACTCAACCTGCGTCTTGCTGACCTCACCAACGCCGTCGCCCCGGCTCGAAGGCCAAAGAGGTCCGGCTTCGGGTGAATTTGGGAGATTCCTGCGTCAAAGTTCGCGTCCTTGCCGCCCCGGTTCAGCTTTCTTTGTCAAGATCCACGTTCGTAGCTTGAAAAAACAATAATAGGGTCATTCCATGCCAAACGTCCCAGACATTGCGCTGGACCCCTTCCGATTTCTAAAAAAAAAATTCATGGCCTTTTGCCCCAATGTCCGTAGCCTTGCCCTGAAATATTTTTGGCGAAAACATTTTTTTTGATGACGTGAGCGCGGTTTGAACTTTTAAAAACAGCGCGAAACTAGGCATCACTCAATAATTGATGGAAAATCAGCTTTTAAGTGAAATACCAAGCAATATTTTTTCTTATATTTGCACGGCTTTCGACTTACCATGTGGTTAAGCTTGTAAAGTTTTGTTTAATTTAAATATTTTTTAAAAAACTAAAAACATTTGAAAATTTTAACATTTTTTGTTATTTTAAAAAAAAATATCTAACTGCTCTCGGGACTTAATATAACTTTTTGCCGGCTGCCCTGCAGGTATATAATCTATAAAAAAAGTTTAAAACCGCTCAACAAAAGATCTCGCAGTAAAAAAAAATCCTGAAGTTGCAAAAAAGTGCGTTTTGACGCATAAACAGCCGTTCTATTTCACCCTGAGGTGGTCCAAGTAAAAATACAAAATATGGTGGGTTTGGAAGAACAATCGATAATCTTTTGATTCTGAAAGTTTAATCAGAGTAATTTTTGTTTAAAGCGAGAAAACAATTTTTGAAGTTGAGCTCTCGCACCACAACCCACGTCGCTTCTTAACGCCTCTTCGCCGCACGGCACGCCACCTGCGACGATAGCTGACGCGATTAGATCCAAAGAAAGAAGGGAGTTTACTGTCGCTTCCCCTTGTCCGTCTTTCCGGCTGCAAGGGAAGAAACGGCGGGTATCGTGTAATAATCGTAGGTGCCGCCAGCGCGTAGCAATAGCAGGCCCGTTGTGTCCTTTGTACCCGAGGGCGGCTCGAAACGCGATGCCTAAACGACGGACGGCATCAAGTGACCAGGACTTCCCTATGCCATGGCAAAGGTCCCACGGCCACCTCCGATTCCTAAAATAAAATTGATGGCTCTTCACCGTAACGTTTGTGGTGCCTCTAACATATTGTTTTGACGAAAAACAAATTTCATGGGGTGATGGCGGTTCGAACTAGTAAAAGGGAGGTGGAACAACGGCTGCGTTTACATGGATGCGACCGTTGCGCATCGAATCGAGATTTGACTATTTTGATTGGTAGCAGATGGGTAGAAGACAAAGAAGTAGGAAGACAGGCTGCGTGTGATTGGTCCCTGCTCAATTCGATGCGCTACAATCGCATTCATGTAAACGTAGCCAACGAGTCATTCAATAATTGATGAAAAGTAAGATTTGTTTTACGGAACACTGGAATATTTTTGCCTAAAACCCCTACGGTATTTGGATTGCTATGTAATAAGGATCATGGTCATGGAATTTGGTATGCTCGAAGCAGCTTTAAAAAATAAGGAATATATGAGCATTTTAGCATATTTTTAGTTTTGCTACAAACTATGGCTTTGCTGCATGCGACTGTAAATACTCTTATTGACAGCCCTGTAGGTATACTGTACACAAAAAAAGTTTCAGGCCGTACAACTAAATATCTTGCAGAAAAAAAATTGTGCAAAATTGCGTTTTGCCGTTTAAAGAGCCGTCAATTCTGCCTTGAGGTGGCCCAAAGAAAAATACGTAACATAGTGACTTCTGCAAAAGAGTTTATTTCCTTTTGTTCTTGAAAGCTTAATTAAAGTAATTTTGTTCTAAAGAGGAAAAAACATTTTGAAGTTGAGCTTTCGCGCCGCAACCTGGCGTCGTTTCTTGCGTCTCTTCTCTGCACAGCCCGCCACCATCGAGCCCGGCAAAGCGTGCGACGGTGTCACGGTGTGCGCACGCAGGTAGAAAGCGGGACCTCGAGTTGTCGGGTACATCTTGGTGGGAAGAGGTTTTTTTCTACTCTTGTTGCTTTATGGCTTTTCCTATTTTGACCGTTTTGCGCGGCTGTGTCCTCCTGTGGACTTTCCACTGTCTTGATATCACCAAATGCTTAGCGCTGCCAGGTAAGAGCATCCACTAGTAAGCTAGCTGTTTCTTACGTACACATCGCAATCACTCTCTCTTCTCGACGTCAGGACCGATGTAGACAGCAACACAAAAGCCCCGTGAACGGGCAATCTCATACGACGAGGCGATGTGGTGTTAACGAACGCGCGCAGTTGGAGGCTCACGCCTCGTTTGTGTTTAAATCGGCTTTGAAACGGCCAATTCTTGCGTCGCTGAATAGTTACGCTTTTCACCGCAGTATGCGTGACAGCTAGATTTCGCGGCGATATTATCGCGTTTCCCTTTTAGGAGAAGTCCAAGTCAACTGATGCCGCCCGTATAAGGCATCGCGTTTCGAGCCGCTCTCGGGTACAAAGGGCACAACGGGCCTGCTATTGCTACGCGCTGGCGGCACCAACGATTATTACACGATACCCGCCGTTTCTTCCCTTGCAGCCGGAAAGACGGAAAAAGCGGCAGAAAACTCGGTTCTTTCTTTGGATCTAATCGCGTTAGCTATCGTCGCAGGTGGCGTGCTGTGCGGCGAAGAGGCGTTAAGAAGCGACGTGGGTTGTGGTGCGAGAGTTCAACTTCAAAAATTGTTTTCTCGCTTTAAACAAAAATTACTTTGATTAAACTTTCAGAATCAAAAGATTATCAATTGTTCTTCCAAACCCACTATATTTTGTATTTTTACTTGGACCACCTCAGGGTGAAATAAACAGCTGTTTATGCGTCAAAACGCACTTTTTGCAACTTCAGGATTTTTGTTTACTGCGAAATATTTTATTGAGCGGTTTCAAACTTTTTTATAGATTATATACCTACAGGGCAACCGGCAAAAAGTTATATTGAGTCCCGGGAGCAGTTAGATATTTTTTAATAAAATAACAAAAATGTTAAAATTTTCAATTTTTTTAGTTTTTTTTAAATATTTAAATTAAACAAAACTTTACAAGCTTAACCACATTGTAAGCCGAAAGCCGTGCAAATTTAAGAAAAAATATTGCTAGGTGTTTCACTAAAAAGCTGATTTTTCATCAATTATTGAGTGATGCCTAGTTTCACGCTGTTTTTAAAAGTTCAAACCGCGCTCACGTCATCGAAAAAATTTTTTCGCCAAAAATATTTCAGGGTATGGCTACGGACATTGGGGCAAAAGGCCATGAATTTTTTTTAGAAATCGGAAGGGGTCGAGCGCAATGTCTGGGACGTTTGGCATGGAATGACCCAATAATAAAGTGCAGTGCGCAGCAGTGAGACTTTTAGTTGTATGTATAAACACTGAGAACTTCTGGATATATATTTTATTTTATTAAACTCCTGACCTACTAAGTTTGTTTGTCTATACGAGGAACGTTGGGAACATAAGAGCCGCGGGAATCTGATGCAATTCCCAGGACTGCTGGAAGACGACATGACCTTGTACACGACACGCGCTCGCCTGGCTTGCCCCCTTACCCTCGTGTCTTCCCTTTCCCCTTTTCGGGACTTGCACAGCGGTGGAGGCCTGGAGTGATTTTTTTAATTTATTTATTTATACATACTGCTGGCCCGTGGGCCGTGGCAGAGAGGAACAACATATAACAAAGCGATACAGTTCATACCTCCAATAAAAACTTTGAACAATACTATATTTACAAAATTTGATACAAGACACAGCACAATAATGAAAAAAAAAAACTAAATGCACGTAGAGAAAAAACGATAATTGCCTCAACAAAAACAATATGCTGACCACAATAACCAACAATAATCGGAGGCACGTGCCGTGTACATTCGAACTGATAACAAAAGAAAAAATATAGAAAACCAACTTCAATACAACATTCAAAGAATCACGCGATATATACATATGTAACTTCAAAGACAGTGAAACAAGAGCAAATAACACTGAGTCAATATGTTTACGTTTTAAACACAATAAGGAAGTCTAATAGCATCCTCAAACATTGAAATATCGTTGTAATTTACAATATGTTCTGGAAGCTTATTCCAATCGTTTATCGTATTTGCAAAAAATGAATAATTGAAAACATCATTTCTGGCCATATATGACTGGATTGCTTTAGAATGATTTAGTCAAGCTGATCTGTTGGTAATGTTTCTAAGATAAATGTCGCGGTTGATCTTTACTTGGCCATGATAAATCAGAAACAAAAGCTTTAACCGTGCAATTGTTCTCCTAACCGCTAAGGGTTCAAGTCCACAAACGTTCAACAATTCTGTCACAGAGAATGTTGATCTGTAATTTGAAGTTATAAAACGTGCTGCCTTCCTCTGTATTCTCTCGAGCCTGTTTATGTCGGTTTTCGTTGCCGGGTCCCAAACGACCGAAGCGTGCTCTAGAGTAGGTCGTATTAGAATTTTGTATGCTGTAAGTCTTGTTTCCCTATTTCTATTTTTAAGTTTATGTCGAAGCATGCATAATTTCCTATACGCAGCTGCACAGATATTTACAATATGTGGTTGCCATTTTAAGTTTTGACTTATTGTTACCCCTAGGTAATTGAAAGTTTCTGTTCTTGACAGTTCTACATTCCCAATGTGATACTGAAATAGAGATACATTCTTTTTATTAGTGACGTGGGTATATGATGACTTGTTAAAGTTAATTTCCATTTGCCCTTGGAAGCACCATTGCTTAATAGAGTCTAAACTGTCATTCAATGCTGCCTGGTCTTCGGATGTCTTAATTGGCAAATATTAAATAATATTAACTGGCGGATGGACCGACAGCCAACAGAGCGTGTTAGTGGCCCTCCGGACCCACGTGAGGAGCAGATCAAGGCTCCCGTAGAGGAAACGGGCGAAATTTGACAGGGGAACTTTCCCCCAGGAAAGAAAAACGGCCGGAAGCGGAGTGCCGCACGATTTGTAGGAATCGTGTCGCCCGACGATTTTTGTAGTGTCCCGTTTGGACACCCCTTTAGACAGCGTCCGACTTGCTTAAAGGAGCTGTGCGACAGTGTCAGCGCTTTGCTTAAATAATCTGGGAGTTGGTGTCTCGACCTTTCGGAAGTAAAGAACAAAAAACCGCTTTTGCCTGCATGTCTTAGTTTTTATTTTAAAAATGGACAAAGATTGAGGTTTTCGGCACCTCTCAACTCCTTCACCATCTTCCGAGTCACGTGCGCTGTGATGTCAATGGGGGTCGCGCGGGGTTCCGGTGAAGCTCTATCAGTTGAGCAGCGAGAACTCACTCGCTCCCGACCGCGTGACCACGTGCTGGCGGTCGCAGCGGGAACATTATGGTGAAAGGAGGAAAGTCTCATCCGGGTCCAGCCATACCCGTCCGGCTCTGTCCCCCTCCGCCTCCGGCTTCTGGCGGCTGTTCGCGGTAGCAGATAGAGCTGACGGTTTTGTGGACCTAGGATAGATGGCGCCACTAAAACTCCGTATAATGAAAGTTTTGTCGATGATACCAGGTTTTTGACACATTTATATTTATGTTGGAACGACAATATTTATAGAAATGTTACCTTTTATCGAGCAGGTATTCGCACAACTTGCTATCTTTCTACAAGACTGGCGTCACGCCGCGTGTTTCTCATGGCCGCCGCTCGCGGCTGCAGGTCAGGGAATATTCTAATTTTTCCCTCGCGATTACGCGGCGGAATCGCAAAGTTTCGAAGGAAGAAGGTCTGTTTTCTGTCATTTGTGACAAGGTGAACAATGTCAAAAGTAGAAGATGCCAATTCTTTCAGCGTTAAATTCTTGCACAGCTCCTTTAAGCGATCACTCCCTCTGTACCCTCCTGCCGCTGGTCCAGTACCGCGCCAAGAGCGGTTTTACTTGGCTCAGTTTGGATTTCCGTTTCTCCGAACTGGTTCAAATGGCCGAGGATCGGTGGTGTCTAAAGTCTTCGCTTGAGCTCGTCCAATGCCCGCTGTTGTTCTTCTACCCAGTGGAACTTCACAGCGGCCTTTGTGAGATGCGCGAGCGGCGAAGGAAGCTTGGTGAAATCATGTACGAAGCGACTATAGTAGTCATCAGAGACCCAGGAATCTTATAACGGCCTTCTTGTCTTGTACCTGTCCATGTGCACAAGCCCGATGTTTGCTGCCAGCGCACCTGCACGTCGAGCACACTTCCGGTTTGGGGCTGCGGGCGGAAGGCACCATGCAAGACGTGCATTCCTGCGTTATTTTCAAAGAAACCAGCCAAAAATCTGCCTTGTCGTCAAAACCCCCGCGACTGGGGTTGTACCAAAGGAGCCGAGAAAAGTTTGAAGGTCACTTTTCATGTGCTCGGTTCGTCCGAGAACGTGGATATGTGCCGTGAAAAGGGAAAACCAGACGCCGTCGGACCACGATTGCTTGGGCGGGAAGCACTTTGGGTTGAATTCACGGATACTTGTGGTCATCAGATTTATTTATTGTTTTCCAACATGAACGCGGGAAAAACCGTCAAGTTGTACGGACCACCCGCGGACAATGTTCAGTGCTCAGGTTTATGGTGGGCAAGAAGAGAGGTGTGGAGATCGCTTGCCTGTCCCAGTAAACGAGAGCGGTCCCACGCTTCATGACTCACGTATCACTATTACCATGGTAGCACCTAGCGCCACTGAACAATATTCAGTGACTCTCGTAGCACCTCTAAGCTGGTAGCAGCGCAGCAACAGCAAATACCTGGTAATTGTTAATAAATTGGGTTCTAAATATTATAGAGCAGAAAAGAAAACATACATAAATCATAACAGCTCCTGTTCCAGTATATGGCTGGACAATACTTATTCAGAAAATGCTCAATGCGCCCATTTTGTTAGCATTGCCGTTTATTCTAGCCCTGGAATGCAAGGTGAAACTGCTTCCACCCTACCGATTATGCTACGCTTTGTGGGTGACTGAAATACCTTCTTGCCGTTCTCATTTAATCCAATTGAAAATGTATAAGATATTTAGCTCAGAAATGTCTACACTACAGGTACACTCACGGAGGCGTGAGCCTAGCACAATGAAACGCTTCGTTCTGTAGGAGAACTCGCGGGAGCCGCTACCCGAGCGTCCGCCGAGGCATTTACTGCGAGCCGAATTCGAGTGCTCACGCAGTTCTCGTATGCAATCCATGAGCCGCGCTCGACTTCCGTGAGGCGGGTGGTTTCAATCCCCAATTACGTCATCAAGCTTTACGGAGGCAAGACTGAAAGAAAGCCGCCTTTTATCCTCGCAATTTCACCGCGACAAAAATTCTTCTGAATTAGTGGTGGCCTGTGCGAGTATATTTGGGACAGACTAGGTCCACCACGCCTCTGCAAAGTCATTAACCTTTCAACCCGATATCAGTTCATTACCCCTTAAAGGCAGAGAAGCAGCGTTTTGAAAGCGCGCTTTGGGAGCGGCTGTTGCCTGCCGGAGTTCACACAGGTGGTCCCCGCCAGGCAATCTCTCGTTTCCGCTGTGCTGATGCGACTACAGCTGCACGTGTCGCGTCAGAAAGGGTAGTAAAAAGAGCGAAACGACATACATTCATAAAATAGAGTGTAATAACCCACAAGAGTCCAGGAAAAAATGTCCACAAATGAGTCAAAACATGCCTGGTTGATTTTATTTTTTTTTATTTTTCGATTAAGGTTCTATTAAGTTGTACTAAGTTATCTATAGACGATTGTAAGCAGGTGATCTGGCCGCTGCCATGTCTCTTCTCGTGCGGGCAAGTGCGTGCAATTACAAGCTAAAAAAATGGGCAAAGCTACGTTCACGCGCACGTCATCAAGCTTTGATGACGTGCTTAG
>JAZHYW010032267.1:0-14239 GCA_037355805.1 Ixodes ricinus | reverse complement strand
CTTCGTTCCAGTTACGTACTCCACAGGTCCCTTTCCGACGCTATCACCCTAAAAGGAATATTAGCTTTATGGGTTTTGGCAGTGAAAAACACTTCCAGGCTAAGCTTCTGAGAAGCCTGAACCCTCTTCGCCAGACTGTTCAATTCAAGACTTTCACAAAGTTGCTTGGCCGCTGTCTTGATCTTGTTGAGTGACACCTTTTCAACTTGCCTGAAGTTCTTTTGGATAGCCGCCCGCGACTTCTCCCCGAAGAGGCCCTCAGGGATCACGACGAAGCCGCACTCCTTATCGGCGGTCAGGAGCTTGAGCTTGTTCTCTTGGAAGTAAGAAACCACTGGTCCCGTCCTTGGTGCCTTCTTTTGCCCGCCCGACTTGCATCTCAGGACGTCGACGGCCTCCGAGATGCACCTCTCTCTTCTTCTGGCGTGACTCTATCTGCCAGAGCCCTTGCAATGCACAGCTTCTCAATCGGGTTGGGGTTCGGTGGGAGACTGTACTTGGGTCCTTGCTGGAGCACATCTGTCACACTCTTCGGCGCCGACGCTTCCCCAGAAAGAGAACCGGGCTGGGAGCTGGAGCGCATGCGTTCTTCTTCTTGGGCAGGGTAGCCCTGAGGCTCTCCCACATGAACTCCGTCACCTGCGAAGCCAGCCGAAGGTGTTCCCCGTAGGCCCTCTCAGCAGACCTTTCGTTGGGACTTGATTGGTGGCACCACATCCGCAGACAGTCTCGATACCATCCGACTTGTTTCCACATCTCTGAGCGCATGATCCGGCACATCCTTTTTGCGTGCCCCGCCCACGGTAGCATATCCCCGAACAGCCCTGTTATTTCTGGTGGGTATCGTCCTGTACGTATGGCGTAAGCATAATGCCTCGCCCTGCAGCGTTGAAGCTGCTAGAAGATTGACATGCAGAATTCCCACAGACGGTTTGTTGGTGTTAAGGGTTAATACGGAGCCCGATGTAGAAGAAATAAACTGCATCAATAGTGACAGATGGGCCAGTTGGTACATGACTTATCTTGACAAAATGCGCCGCAAGACACGGACGTGAGTAAGTAAGACAACACGAAGCGCTACTTTCAACTGAATGTTTAATGAAAAAACGCTATTTGTATACCCAATCCTGCTTCTCAAGTAAGAATTCAAATTCTTTGTCTGTTAGATGCAATGACGGGGCACTAATGCATTTGTCATCCCCCTGCATTCTAATGTTAAATGACTCGAACATCTCTCTCGAAATTTTACTTCTCAGCTTTCCCAGAATCTTTGTTTTTTCCAGTACCGGGGCAGCAGGGCATCTGTCGCAATGAATAGCTAAATTGCCCGAGGGGAATTTCTTACTGATAGCGCGTGCTCTCTTGCCCTTTCATTAACACAGCTGCCCATTTGGCCCACGTACCATTTTCCGCATGTCATTGGAATTTCGTATACGACCGAAGATGCGCATTCCACGAATTTTCCCAGAGTGCTTCTTTCTGCAAAACGTCACCTCCGTCTTGTTTGTTGTCAATTCTTTGGCACAGGCTGGACAGCTTTTCTGGAGCCGAAAACACAACCGGCAAATCAAAGGGCAAGAGAGACGCGCTATCAGTAGAAATTCCCCCTTGCGCAATTTAGCTATTCATAGCGACAGATGCCTTCGCGCCCTGGAACTGGAAAAAAACAAAGAACCTGGGAAAGCTGAGAAATAAATTTTCGAGAGAGATGTTCGAGACATTTAACATTAGAATGCAGGGGGATATTAAATGCATTAGTGCCCGATCATTGCATCTAACAGACAATAATTTGAATTCTTACTTCAGAAGCCCCACTGGGTATATAAATGGGCTGTTTTCATTAAACATTCAGTTGAAAGTAGCCTTCGTGTTGTCTTACTTACTCGAGTCCTTGTCTTGCGGCGCATTTTGTCAAAATAAGTCATGTACCAACTGGCCCATTTGTCACTGCTACTGATATCGTCGTGGGTTTCATACCTGCGTCTGCCTTTCGTCAGGTTTGTGCATGAATCTGGAGAACGCCGTAAATGTTGTATTTAGTGTACACCTCGAAAGTTGGCGATCATGCTGTACAGCTGTAATCGGTGATTTATCCCCTCCCTCCACAAACACGCAGATGCCTAGTCCATCAGCTATGTTCATTAGCCTGAGTCCACCAGACCACCACCGCAGACTGATAAATTTCGAAGTCGTTCCCACTTTGTTCAGAAATCACCTGTTCGAGGTGTTCGGGCAGAGAGAACGCGCGTGCAATACGAGCGCTGACTGACAAGGGCGTCTCGCTTATGAGTGTGCTATGGTCTCTCGTCACTTCATCAATGACGAACGTCTGTTTTCATCGCAGAATCTCTAGAGCATTGATTTGATAAAGTTCTAATTCAACGCAATCTATATAAAACGTGTATATACTTTTTTTTTCATAAACAGGTTGCTCTTTAAATTAGTACGAAGAGGTAATGTATAAGTAAGCGAATGAACGGAGTGCCATGAGGATTTTTCAGAAAGGTTTTTTTAGGTGGTGCATTGATCCTACTCAAAATCAGGTGAGTCTAAATGTCTGGGAAAATTGCAAGAAAATAAGAACTGCTTTCTTTTCCACATGATGACGTAGAAAAATGAGAGCAAACCATCGTATTGATGGTTTTACTCATATGGCACCACTTGATACCAAAACTCAAAAGATTCTTAGAGATGAACACCCTCAAAGCAGATTCAGAAGATCCGAGTGTGTTTGGTACAATACACAAATTGAAGCGACAACCTGACTTTTGTTTTGTTTTTCTATTTTTTTTCGAGCATCGGGAAAAACGGGCTTTTCTCTTCTTGAACTTTTCCCCGACAATCTACGCTCCACGAAATTTTAGTATAATAACGGCCCTACCTAAAGGCCCCTTTGTAAAAATTTCACGGAACTCTGTTCATTGGCTTATTGTATGCTATTTGTTTACGGCACCCTGCTGGGTAAAACAGAACTCAGTTGATGTCCTGGTTTTCTTTCCATTTATTTTAATGGGTTTGATAGTGGTATCGTTCTAAGGTGAATTCGTGGTAAATAATGGGGCGAAAGCGACCAATCATAAACAATTTGCTTCCGCGCCGGGCACGTACAATCCCATTACCTACAAGCATTTCTTGCACACCTTGAAGAACAGAGATATGTCGCCATCTTAGTGGGACGGCGCGAAATTTTATCGGCAGCTTAGGGGTCAACGCTCGCCATAGGCGCGCTCCGTGTGGCATGGTCGTTTATATAAAGTTGGTCGTGGACACGAGAGCGACGACCGATGAGTGCTTCTTCCTGCCGTGCGGGCCGGAGCGCCATGATGAGGACTTCTCTGGGGGTGGCGTTCCTTGGAACTATGACACCTCTCAGCCAATGGCTATCTAGAAGCCGTTTCGCTCGAAATTTTGTTCACGTTTCTCGCGGTTATTACAGCGCTTACAGACGCCACTGACTCCTGTGAATTTCTTGCATGCTCTGCGCGCATGTTTTGAGCGGCTGCAGACACCGCCGAATTCTTACACGTTTTCGCGGTTGCAGACGCGGCCTCCTCCGCTCCATGGGACAGTTAATGCTTTTGCGATTAGTAAATCTTGATGCGAGGAATGGGCAGGCTGAATACATTGAACGCTAGTGTATGCTTGTCGCATGTGCGCCAGTGAATCACCGGGGCACCTTCGTCGACACCAACGGAAGGTCATTCAGCTCGCACCAACGCTACCGATATTGCTTTTATCGATCTCTTTTTTGTGCCTACCTCTACCGAAGTGGTTATCCATTGGCGCTCGTGTGTGCCTGCACTTCGGAGCCCTTTGACAGAGAACGAGCATTTAGGTGGCTGATTGGCAAAATTATTACGTCTTTATCGAACTGAGAGGCAGGGACGTCGGGACGTACGGAGTCCAGTGGACCGCAGACAAGGTGTTTGTAAATCAATAGATACAAGACTGCTGGAGCACTTAGCTTATTGAATCAGGCGGCGGTTGCGCCACCCAGAGAAGTTTAGTAGGAACCGCTAGATAACGCAAAAAGAAATATTATTTTTTTAAATTTAGGTTGCACGAGTTAACCCTTACAATCACAGGACAAACACCAACCAAGATACCGAACTTACTGTTACAGTCACACTTGTGTCAGCAGTAAAAAAGGCACAAACAACTCCAACACAACACTTCCACGACTCTCAACGCTGAACACCCTAGCGACGCGAATCGTATACATGCCCTAAATATTCTGACATTGATTAGGCAAGTGGGTGCCACTGTTTACTCGACGAATACAAGAGTATTTACATGTATCGTTGGTATACAAGTGCTCTGTGTATTTAAATTTATCAGGCTAGACACCTCTCTTAATTGAGAGCTTAAAAGGGCAATATGATATGAAAGTAGTTGGCTGAAGTAACATCACGTGGCATGCTTCCATCAGTTTCGGTTTTAGATTCACGGAGTGATAAGCTTACTCAAGCAATGTTGCGCCATGCTCGTGCCGCACGTGTAATAGCAGCACAAGTTATAACAGTCTCTGCAATCCTTGTCCGTAAGTGGCTGAAGGTAACGTAATTATAGTCTTGTGTTGTTCAATTTGTTCTTTTTTCCTGAAAATAAGCGCGTCAGAATACAGTGACTTTATTTATTGTAGGCGAACGCTGGTAACACTCATCCCGATGCTGGTCGAGTGACCGATAAGTGGCCTACTCGCTCCACTTTAAAGGCCCTTAAATTGAACATCAATCACTTGTGTAAAAAACAGTATAGGCGTACAATAAAAAAACAAAAACAAAACTAGAATAGCTGAGTCTTCCTTTTTTATGTACAGCATTCGCAGAACATATTCACCCCTATCAAGTTATTTCTCCGTCTTTCAGTTCCTGTGTTGACAACAAAAGGTCGCATGCATTTTCCAAGCGCGGACACTTCATATAAGCAGTGTAGTAAAGAGACCATGAAATGACCTTTTTACTTTTTTGTCAGATAACTTTTACGATCAAACCTTCAACGTTCACTGAATGCCGAACAGACATACGTTTTCGTCTCGGCTTATTAACTTCTACACAAAAATTAATAAAATATCGAACTTTTCTTTCTCTCCAACTGTCCGCAAAACCAGTTGCGGCGTAATTTTTGACGGTCGTGAAGCACCCTGTTTCCGGAACCGGAAGTTCTCTCGGCTTCTGTAGGAGAACGCAGGGCGTTAGCTCGCTGCATTCGCGCTGTTGGTAAGCGCTTCGGGACCGATCTTTTACGATTGCAGCTCGATACTGCCATGACACTCGGCAAAGGAAGGTTGAACCGGCATTGCACGTAGCTCCCACGAACTGTTATAGCTCGACAGTGACGTGCAGTCGTGTCAGAATAAAAATGGCATACTAATAACAAAGTGTACATACCGTGTTACGAAGGTAATCCATATGGCGTTTATTTGAACTCTATATCACACAAAACAAGAAGATAGAATCGACGAGAGTCCCTTTTCGACGACAGTGTTCGTCAACACTGCCTCGGAAAACAAGGGGAAGAGATTGACCTCACCCCTTAATCTAAAATTGAGGTCAGCAGATCAAAATACGGGAAGGTTCCACAAGGGTCGCGCCGGCATATTCCATTCAGCACGCCAGCCGGTCGTGGGCAGACGGTCTTGGCCAAGTACCATTGAAGCAACGCTGCACCGAGTCGGAGTGCCGCTAGGCTTATCTGCCGAGCTCGCTTGGTCGCGGGTCGGTGAATTGGTTACCGTTCTAGCTTTTCTCAGGTGTTTGTGGATCCAGCGTTCTTGTTCGTTGTGGTCTGTTTCAAGTACTTTTTTCTTGCTGCTTGAAGTCGGGACGCGCGAGAAGAACACGCAGAAAAATAAACGTTCCTTGATCGTCGCGGCCAAGTAACTGAGAGACGTTGTCGGACCTACCACCCTATTGCGCACGCGCAGTAGTTGCTTCGTTTACCACACGATAAATGGCGCTTGGCTCTCAACCTTATCAAATTTGGCAATTTTCATCACATCTGTAATTATGCTACAAAATGTGGATCTGAATATTATTTAACAAAACTTTTAGGAAACGTTCGCCGGCTATTTATTGTTTACGATCGCGGTGCTGGTGAGGTAGGCTCTTCCTCAATACGCGACGTGGATTCGGCTGACGTGCAGCGATTCCGCGGATGCATCGCAGTGAAAGGCTGAGAGCTTTCGAAGGAAAGAAGGCGCAAAAGAGTCCAGTTTTCTTTTAAAACTTCTATAGCGAATAATATTTTTTGGCTCCTTATTTTTGAGTTTTTGTGTTTCTTTTCAGACCTTTTATGGCAGTCGGTGGATCAAATTAAATTTCAGAATCGTTTCAAGGTCACTTTAAGCTCAAAACTTTAGGGCATTACATCCAAAACTATACCGTATTGATATATACAGGGTGTTTTTTTTCTTTAAGCTTAACAGAATTTTTAAAAACAAACCATGAAAGCTAGGTTAATGCGCCAGGGGGACATAATATAGGAGGCTAATCGTAACGATCTGTCGGCTAATTAGATAAAATTTGTTAATGAACTTTTTAATTTTTGAAATTAGACATATAGTTCCAATTAGAAACTTGCTCAGCGTCATCGAAAACCACTAAGTCAGTCATTTGTATAACGACTTCGAACGCGTGAGAAGCGTAGTAGTGCACTAAAGTTACCGCTCGTGGAGCAGGTACAAGGCTGGGGCTAGATAAGACACGGAAAAATTGCGCGGGCGCCTTATCTCAACCGCTAGCTTTGTACGTGCTCCACGGAGTGCTAACTTTAGTGCACTACTACGCTTCTCACGCGTTCAAATTCGTTATGAAAATTACTGATTAAGTGGTTTTCGTTGACGCCGAGCAAGTTTCTAATTGGAACTATATGTCTATTTTCATTAATTAAAAAGTTCATTAACGAATTTTAACTAATTAGCCGACTGATCGTTACGATTAGCGTTCTATTATATGTCCCCCTGGCCGTATAACTCACCTGTGCAGAACTGCATTATTCTAGCTTTCATAATTTAAAAAAAAAATCTGTTAAAATTAAAAAACACCCTGTAAATGGGTGATATCATCACAACTCAGGCCCAAATTTTGGGTCAAATGTTTTATTTTTTTTTGTGAAAAAATGCATGTTAACGACCAATTCCTATAATAGAAAAAGACGCAAACGGCAAGTTCGTCGGATTTTTCGTTCTCGAGTTATGGACCGTTGAGGAGGCCAAGGTGGAAACATTCGTTTTTCCAGCTTATCAGGTGTGCCATATTTCACTCCATCCCTTTTCCTTACTTCTTGCGCTACACCAATGCAACTTTTTGGGAACACTCTTGACATATTATTATTTTATTCTTAATTAAGCGTCTAGGTCATAACATTCTGAATGTATTTTTTTATCTGTCAAACCGCCTCTCTGCTACGATATTTGACGGAGTCAGCAAGCTGTGGTGTCTGACCTAATCGACATATGTTTATGATGTTTACATCACCGTAAAGCTCCAATTAATCTCTGTATTTTGAGTATAATTTCAATATTGTGCCATAAACATACAGTGCGCTACATGCGCCTGAAA
Source organism: Ixodes ricinus (assembly GCA_037355805.1). Classification (NCBI taxonomy): domain Eukaryota; kingdom Metazoa; phylum Arthropoda; class Arachnida; order Ixodida; family Ixodidae; genus Ixodes; species Ixodes ricinus. Next base: position 6,677 of record JAZHYW010032267.1, on the reverse strand, counting down.
AACGGATATTTCGAAAAACTAGCAAGTTTGGAGACGATTTTCTAAAAAAAACCACCTTTTATTTTTATTTTTTATTCACAGTTAGTTAATATAGTAGTCTATCAGGAACTACCAACAGAAATTGTAATATATTGTTTGTATGGCCGCTATTATTACTCAAATCTCGTGCCATGAGCGTTTTGAACGAGACTTCGCACAGGCGCTCTGCTGAGCAGAATTTTGGCCTATGTAAGGTTTTCTACTTATCGTTAGCAGTTGCCTCAATATCCAACCTAATAATATTTGGAGTAGTGTACTTAAAAAAAGTTACTTAGAAGTCCGTATCCACAAGTGCGGGCACAGCGCTTATACTTCCTCTCAATTCGGAGGAATGCAGGTCGTTAGAGAATTCCTCTGGGGCCTTTTACTTTCGGCTTTGAGTTGAAATACCGAACTTGACATGTAATTGTCATATTTTCTTATGCAAAACGGATATGCAGTGCGTATACATATGTATGATTTTGTATCTGACGCTTAGGAAGTACGGTTTATTTTGTGCACGTACGGACTCTTTCTTAAAATAACGAGCATTTCGTAGCGTGTAAGGCTTCAAATGTGTTCTACTTTGTCTCATCCTACGATGGACTAAAGGCCAAAGCCACTGGCCGCCAGGTCCAATCACGTTCCAAGCTATACTAATACACGCTTAACATTGATTAGGGGTGGACGAATAATGCTCGATTCCAAAAGCGCCGCATCATTTCTATAGCTTCGACGCTGCAAAGAGCCTATATATCGTGGCTTTTTTTTTTTTGCGATGTAGAATGGTTGAGTCACTCAGTGCTCTTCGATTCAAGCCACTGTCCACCCGTCCCCTCATCAGTGATCCCAGACGCGGGCACCGATACGTGCATCGAAGCGAAATTACGCACAATTTCTAAGTGGTTCGTGATTGGATCTGGCGGTCCGTAGCTTTCGCCTTTAGTCCATCGTAGGGAGAGACGAAGTATAGTCATGCGTTTAGGTTTCATATCTATTTGCAGCGATTCATGCCGGGTTACTTAGACTTTTCCCTCTTGACTTAAGTTTGTCCGGGACTCTAGATGTATACGTATCTTCTCCGTCAATACATAGGGCCAAGCTCACACACCTTGCATATCACGCCAGTGCCAAGTAAATAAATATTGTTAGAGTAAATACTGTGGCTTCACTGGCTTTTACGCTCAGATATTGAGGTAAGTACTAATATTAAATAGAAAACCTTACATAGGTCAAAATTCTGCTCACATGAGCGTCAATGCGAAGTCCCGTTCAAAACTCTGAAAGCAGCAGATTCGAGTCCTAATAGCGGCCATACAAACAATAAATTACAATTTCTGTTTGTAGTTCCAGACAGAGTACTATATTACCTAACTGTTAATAAGAAATGAAAGAAATGAAAGGTGGTTTGTTTGTTTTTTAGAAAATCGACCTCAAACTTGCAAGTCTTTCTAAAAATTTGTTTTTAAGGAAATTGTTCCGGGTTATATGTTTAACGCAAAATATTTAAATTATATTTAAAAGAAAGTGCTTAATTGGAGATTTGCGATAATTTAAATATCATAAAAATATATTGATTAGGTCACACAGCACAGCTTGCTAAACTTCGTCAAATATTGTTGCAGAGAAACGGTTTGACAATTAAAAAACAACAGTAAACATATTATGACCTAGACGCGTTATTAGCATAACTCGCCGTTTGCATCTTCTTTTGTTAAAGGAATTTACAGGTAGTTCCTAAAAATGCAGAGGCGTTAAATATGAGTTAGGGCATTTTTGTGAGTCACTTGTTTTACTGGGCGACACGTGAACAAAAACCAAAATGTAAGCTTTTAGAGCCGCCATCCAAACAAAATATTACATTTTCTGTTCATTTTACTTTATAAGGCACTGCAATAGGTAGCTAGAGAAAAACAATTAGCCAAAAGAAAAGGTAGGCTTTTTAGAAAATTGACTTCCAATTCGCATAACATTCGCATTACACACAGCATCGAATTTGTTATCATTACAAGGAGTATACTCTAAGCGTTCTGAAAATACTAAACATGTTAAGACACCTCATATAGGTCACACGAAAGAGTTGGTAAACTTTCACGAATATTGCCCAAAAACGTCATATTGACAAATTTTCGAAAACATATTTTATATAGATAATTGCGTTAAAATATTTATCAGAGAATAAGTGTGTTCACAGGTATCTATTAAAACAATAAGAGGCGATAATTTTAAATTAGTGTATTTTGGCGAGTAAGTTGATTTACTGACAAAACAGTCAAACAAAATAGGATTTCAAGCTCTTATTGCTGCCATAAAAACAAGCAAGATAAATAAAAATAAGCCAAATAAAAGGTGGGTTTTTAGGAAATTTGCCAATTTGCCAATATTTTGAAACAGTCTTTGCTTTACGAGAATACATTGCCCTTTCTCTTTTACACACAACGTTAAATTTGTTATCAATAGAAATAGTATACTCTTAGATTTCTAAAAATATAGTTATGTTACGATATTTCAAATAGGTCACACGGAAGAGCTGGTCAAACTTTGACAAATATTGTCAAAGGGACACAATTTGACGATATTTAAAACAAAGTGAAGATAAATAATCACAATAAAATTAGTGACCATAAATAATCCCTTTTCTGAGATTGGCCCAAACAGGTTACAATGCACTACCGAAAAAGAGAAAAAGTAGAAAGGAGTGAAACATGACACCTCCGGCAGGCGAGAGAAAGGTCAGTTTGCGCCTCGGCTGCTTAAAATGTCCATAACTCGGGAACGAAAAATCGCCCGAACTTGCGGTTTGCCCTCCCTGTCACAGAAGGGATTTCCCCAAAACATATATTTTATTGATCAAAATTAAAAATTCGACCTCAAATCCGTGCCTGAGTTGAAATGAAACCACCCATATATATATGCACTGCATATCTGTTTGACAAAAAAATATGATAATTACATATCAAATTCGGTATTTCAAACTCAAAGCCGAAAGGAAAATGCACCAGAGGATTTCTCTATCGATCTGCATTTCCCCGTATTAAGTGGAAGTAAGCGCTGTGCCCGCACATGTGGATACGGACTTCTAAGTAACTGTTTTTTAAGTACGCTACTCCCATTTGTATTAATGTTTATGGCTAGATGTTGAGGTAACTGCTAGCGATAAGTAGAAAACCTTACGTAGGCCAAAATTCTGCTCAGCAGAGCGCCTGTGCAAATTCCCGTTCAAAACGCTCATGGCACGAGATTCTAGTCTTAATAGCGGCCATACAAACAATATATTACCACTTCTGTTGGTAGTTCCTGATAGACCACTATATTACCTAACTGTGAATAAACAATAAAAGAAATAAAATGTGAGTTTTTTTAGAAAATCGACTCCAAACCTGCTAGTTTTTCGAAATATCCGTCTTTCAGGCACATGTAACGCATTATACATTTATTGCACAATATGAAAATTATACTCAAAAGAAATAGCTTAAATGGAGCTTTACGGTGATGTAAAGATCATACAAATATGTTGATTAGGTCAGACAGCAAAACTTGCTTAACTTCGTCAAATATCGTCGCAGAGAGGCGGTTTGACAAAAAAATTACACCATCTTCCCGAGGGGAACCATGGGGTGATGCGGAGCATCGCGGATCGTTATTAACGGTGTTATTAACGGTGTTAGTAACGTTGTTTAGTAACGTTGTTAACTTGCGTGTTATTACGTTGTTAACTTGCGAATGGACGCCGCTTCTCGTTGCCGTAGTTTAGGGTCTGCCGCTCGCTTCAAGCGTTTGCGCTCAGCGTCGCGTGCCCTTCGCTGCGCAGCTTTGTCCTCAGTGGACGTAGCGTTGCTGCTAGTTTGTGGGGTGGTGCTGACGCTTGCTTGCGCCAACCCACTAACTGACAGGACTGTTGCTTCCATCACACTTCATCGGAAGAACGGAGTGAAGTGGAGTCAACAGCGCTGAACTCGTGGTACAGCTTCTCGCTTGCCTTTATTTTTAATTGCTAATCTTTTCCTTCCTTTTTCATTTCATTTTTCTTTTCTCCTTCTTCCGTCGCGTCGGTTCTCCCCGCACCAGCCCCTGATAGCTCTCTTCTTTTAGATTTTGCATAACTCTTCTGCTTATATTTACATCATTTCCAAATTATCCTTCTTAGAATTGGCAAGCATAGCTTCTCTTTGCTTAATTAATTTATTCCCTTCTTGACTGATTTCTTTTGGCCGGCCGGATTTGGGCTGCGGCGGATGCGAGCGGCCGAGAAACGCTAGCAGACGACAGCCGCAGAGTTGCGGGGAAAGCCCACCCCACTGGAAAGCCCTGGCGTGGCGCTGCGACCCGCACGCCCAAAACTATCCTCCTTTCACTCCTCCGGGGCAACGCGCGCTACCGCTGCTTATATTCACACTTGAAGGAGAGGAGACTAGAGGAGGAGAGTTGGGCATGCGCGCGCAGTGTGAGTCGAAGCGAAACACGCGAAGTGCACGCAGCTGGTAGAGAGAGCGAGCGGAGAGAGTAACGCGCAGCTGTTGGAGAGAGGGAAGGAGGAGAGTTGCGCGTGCGTAGTGCGGGTGCGGACTACGACGCCGCGGGACATAGACCCGAGGAAAAGATGCTCCGTTTCTAAAAAAAACAAAAAAACATGCATCAAGAATGTTTTGACCTAGAGCAGCTTAATTATGAATTAGATGTAGCGTAAAAATTAAGGAAAATGGATGGAGTGAAATATGGCACCCCCGATAAGCTAGAAAAACAACAGTTTTCACCTTGGCCACTTCAACGGTGAATAACCTGAGAACAAAAAATCCAACGAACTTTTATTATAGAAATTGCCCGATAACATGTAGTTTAAAAAAATTAAAAATTGGACTTAAAATTTGTGTTTGAGTAGATGAAATCACCCAGATATATAAAATGGCTCTAATGGAGACAAAGTATTCAGGTGGCCATAGCTTGTATTCTTTCATTTTCCAAGCCAGATATACAGCTTTGTTTTTAAAATATTTTTCCCTATAAAACAACTAAAGCCTTTTCAAACAACATTGTAGGTACTTTTGAAACCTTGAATATGGAACTCTGAAAATAAGTAGTTTTTTCATCACGGGGTTATCAAACTATACTAATTATAGTATTCATACTTTCTGAAGCCAGAAACTGCCTTGCAGCCTTCTTATTGGCACATTAAAATATGAAACAAATCAATAAAGTTATATGAAAATCGAAAACAATTAAACAAAAAAAAAGTGATGTGTGCATTACAAACATATTAAATAATCAAAACATGCAACACTGCAGTCATTTCACCATTCTGAAAAAAAAAGTGAAAATATGTATAACACGGAAAGGGATGTGATTTACACCAAGCAAGATACTGGGCCATAGAACCAAAGTTTCAAAAATCACAAAAAAGTATGAGGGGGCCCAAAAGTAAATGGAATGACTTTCCGTTGGGAGGGGCGTTCGTAGTACCAGCGTCCGCCTCTACCAGCGCTTAGCGGCACCCTTTCTGAGCCAGGTTGCCGACCGGCGTCGTCTGCCATAGATCTAGCGGCATGTTGTGAATTTTTCCCCAAGCGCTTCAAGATCATTACTCGTTTTTTGCAGTCTGATTGAAAGGATCTTTCATATTCACAAAATGATTTCCTTTGAAGTCTTCTTTCATACGGGTAAACAGAAGAAAGTCGCACGGGGCAAGGTCCTGAGAATACGGGAGGCAGACAAGCGGTGTCCTGCCAGCTATGCTCAAAAATTGTTGCACTTACTGGGCAGTGTGTGCTGAAGTCAGACATGTACACGTTACCCAAAAAAAGTAACTAAATACCGTTACTCGTTACTCGCTCAAAAAGTAACTAAATACGTTACTCGTTACCGATTCTCAAAAGGAACGCGTGAGTTACCTCAAAAGTAACGAGTTACTTTTCACGTTACTTTGAAGACCAAATACACAACTGTTTTTGTTTCATGGATTATTGTTTTCTTTTTAGTAGTCGTTGCCATTAAGCAGCAGCTGCCTGTCGAAGTTTTCATCAGTTATGTTTCCCCGCTTCCTTGAAAATACATTTCCGGTGACGCTGAAGCGTCGTTCTACTGACGCGCTCGAAGGAACGGCAGTGTTGTGCTTCAGCAAGAGCTGGTGAATCTTCGGGAACTGCGCCTTCATTGAGGACAGCGGGTAAGGGGTTATGTGCCTTCCCGTGTTTGCAACCTCCGGGTTTACATTCGGTCCGTACCCGGTTCTAGAAAGTTCAATTAACGAACCTGATTGTGCTCGCTGGGTGAAGGACATTCTCAGCTGTAGAGTTCGGTACAGCAACGTTTATCGCTGGACACGTCAGTCGAACTGTTCAACTGACGTGTTCAGCGATACATGTCGCTGTATTGTCATCCTGTTCATTTGTTTTTCGGGTTTTCCATCTGCCTTTGTCGCAATAGACACATACTAAGGCTAGAATAAAAACAAGGCCGTTTAAGCGGTGTTGTACACGTTACTCCTCAAAAGTAACGAGATACCGTTACTCGTTACTTGGCCTTAAAAGTAACTAAATACCGTTACTCGTTCCTTTTCTGAAAAAGTAACTAAATACGTTACTCGTTACCGAAAAAAGTAACTAGATACAAGTAACTCGTTACTTGTAACGCGTCACGTACATGTCTGGCTGAAGTATTGTAGT
>JAZHYW010032265.1:0-15595 GCA_037355805.1 Ixodes ricinus | reverse complement strand
GCTAATCTGGGCTCTTTAACGTGCACCACGCAGTAGTGATTACACAAATGCGTGCCGGTATGAAACTCATCCCGATCGAAACGACAACGAGAAAATAGATAGAGAAGAGTTAATATGAAAGGAAATTAAACTAAGGAAAAATAAAATAGCATTGCTCCTCTGCCCGCACCAGAAATGTATAGCAGGCATGAATCCAGATCGAAACGGGAAGGGGCTGGGATCGAAGCCAGGAGGTTCTGCAGCGCAAGCTTTGGCTCCACGCTCCGATCCGAAACGCGTAAGCCCACTCGGCCATCGATTCCCCCTGCCAGTGCGTGTGAAACAGACTTGGGCCTATCTCGAATATTCTACTCAAGATACCGTATTTCAAATACTGTTTGAGGTATCTTGATATCTTGCAAATACTTTCCATCGAGAGTATTTGATACTGTATTTTAATTGAATTTCTGAGTATCTTGTACTCAATATCTTAAATACATTTTTGGCATTCCGCCATTTTCCGAGTTTTTCGGTATGAAGTGGCGTGGGCGTGCACGAGCAAACGTGAACATTCTTTCGAGCAACCAAAGCCTGTTGCTAGCTCGGATAAGCTACGGTGACTTAGATTGAGCTCATGAAAACATCGCTTTTGTGCTGATTGTGACTCATATTTCAGCCCAAAGGTCGTACAATGAAGCTTTTCCCCTCGCCTTCCCAAAGGCGCCTTTTGTTTTCTAGAGTTTCCCTCCAAAAATCCTCAAACAAAAGGGTGGCTTTACGGAAGTAAAGATTGCCACACTGAGGCGCCATGCAGAACGGGACACGACCCACGACAACAATGTAGACTTCAGTGTGCAAGAAAATAGCAAATAGAAAGAAAATGAGAAGTGGGCACAAAAATAAGACACTTTTGCGCTACGGCAAAACATCGGTTTTTTTTTCTTTATGTCGTCAGTCCGGATCTTATTGCTCTCGCGAAAACTGTCGTTAAGCGAACATTGATAAGCAGAGAACAGGAGCGGAAACGAACTACGAGTATGATGACTTCTCAAAATGCCAACCAAACTGTCCCCCAACGTTGTGTGCCTTTCTGACACTAGTGAAAAGCCATTTGTATGAAAAATTCCTTGTGTCCAATAAATTATGATGAATCATACATGATATATAATAAGATATAAGAACCATATCACGAACTATCATAAGACATATAAGAACGCATAAAAGCCATAAAAGAAACTTATAAGAAACTTTTCACAAGTTTCTTATATGGTTCTTATATATCTTGTATGATTCATATGTGTTTATTGGACACAGAAACATTTCATACAAATGAGATTTTTCAATAGAAGAACTCAACTTACTTGAAGAAGGTTCGACCAGTTCCGTGGCTATTATATGAGGCTCTTTATTATCTATTCACTAATTTCCGTATCTTAAGTTCTCTTCATATAGGGAATATGGATTGTAGTTAAACGATGCGTCTAAGGTGCGCCTGCAGGGCGTGATATTCAGCGATGTCACTATAGCTGAAGCGACCTTCTTTCTTTTGTCCCAGAAATATTTTGTAACATGTATCAGTGATATCCTGCTCCTTATAGTTGGACTGCATAAAATAACCCTAAGATTTTTTGTTTCATTTTGCTTGTTAATAAACTATTCTGATAAACCAGATTTTTGGAATGGTATAATTGTCTTTGTCACTCACGTCGATCCAAATTACGCAATGCGGAAGTATCCTCAAAAGTAATTGAATTACATTTCTAAGTATTTGCACTTCACTCAATATACTTAAAACCGAGTAGTACTCTAAATACTTAATGAAGGAGGGTATTTAGTAACTTTAAAAACTTTTGATCGAGTATTTTGACCGCCACTGGTGTGAAACGAATTCGTCGTAAATCCAGCGGGAGACTGACGTCACAGTTTAAAGTCGTGGTTTCTCGTGACGTCAATTTCCCTTCTAAATTTAGCCTGGAAATGCGGGGAAACGGACGGGCACATCCCTGATAATAGGAGGTAGTACGGTTAAGCGTACCGTGACTTAACACTCCCAACAGGAGATACACTCCGCGACACTGTTAGCGCGAACAAGCTATCACCGGCTTCCTCTTTTCTTTTGAGTATTCGCGACTCCAGCGAACTATAGGGGAGCGCGCTGGTCAGGCAAAATGGCGGACGAAAGGAGGTCGTTTCCGTCGTTCAACACGCGGACCACCATAAATGTCTTGCACTGCAGCGTAAAATCGGTGTTATATATGAAAGCAAAGCGATTTTTCGAAGGTAGAAACCTTCTTCTAGTCAGTGCGTAGGAATGACACGGCGGAAGCATGAAAATAATTGCTGAAAACGATGTTGGTTTCTATGCTGCCTATACGAGAACCAAGCAGTGATAGCAGACGACAGAGTCGAAACGACCTCCTCTCTGAGCTTCTCGGCGTCGCCGCTACGCGGCGTCGATTTCGCTGGAGTCGCGAATACGCAGTGCCCAAACCTGGTGTGGGCAAACGCTAACTTGTTTGCACAGCGCGTTCATCTATTAAAAACACTGTCATAAAAAACATTAGTGGTGCAATATGCTCAGTGTAAGGGGTACTCCGGCCGTTTCTTGAGCTACCCGAAAAAACTGAATTTTCTTAATACCCGGACTCCAGTCTTTACCGTTTATTACTTATTTTCTCGAAATTCAAAATAGCAATTCAGAAAACCGTAAATGAAGATGATGCCGAAACCAGCAATCGAATTTCCGCGTGATCTCCAGTGGTTTGACGTCCCAAATGGTACAGGCTTCCAGGTCGCGGAGGTAGTCTGACACAGAGTATATCGAGCGTTTTTTGCGTTGCGTCTCAGCGAACCAGTTTCCAAGTGTTCTTTTCCCACCATGCATAAACGTCTTGCAATCAGTTGGGAACATGGGCTACAGCCCACTTTGTACCATTTCTGTCGTCACAGTTGCCACTATAGGGGCTCTCGGTTTGTGAAACACGATGAAAACGCAATTCGAAAATTCAATAACGTCGCGAAATGCTTCTTTTCCCCACAATACCTGGGGAACTGGTACAACCGTGTGTATCGGAGCGCTGAGCCGATTTTGAGGCAAATCAGCGACTATGAAAAGATCGCCGTCAAATTTTAATGCAGGCCAGGAGATCTTGAATCGGATCAACATCGCTAGGACCAACCTGAGTTCAAACGAGATTGCAGCTGGATTTCGAGGATAACCGATGTGACAGAAAGCGGAGACGCTTACAATACCCGACGAGAACGTGTCCTCTATAAGCGGAGAAAAGGGTCACAGCGGGTTGTGTTTCGAGCGGACGTACACACTCATGCGCGCGAAGCTACGTCGCTCGAAGCACAAAGCGGCGAAAGAAAGCAATCCCCTGACCGCGTCAAGTTCGAACAAGCGACGCGGCCATCGGCGGGAGGAGTGGAAGACACGACGGTGCGGGGGTGGCGGCGACCTAATAAAGCCAGCCGTCACACGTCAACCTTCGTGTTTACTGAGCGCGTGGAAGAAAAACAAGATGGCCAACTCGGATGTCAGCCAAGAGTCCCCCGAGGGCGCCTTTCCGCGTACGCTTCTACCCGCCTCAACCATGGTTAGGGACAGGCAGTCTGGCACACGTTCCTCGTAAAGAGGAAAGAAATCTCGTTCCTCGTTCCTTCAGACTTTGGGAACGCGTTCCCGTAACAAGTTCCGTCTGGGAGAAAGAAACTCGTTCCCGTTAGCGTTTAAAAATGGAACGCATCGTTACATACACATTACTTCTGTTTTTGTGCTAACTGCCATATTCCGTTGGTTCAAACGAGTTTTTTTTTATACATATCCCATGAAATGGTAACATACGAATTTGAGTGCAGTGATGGAAGGACACTAGAGAAGAAAACAACCGGAAGCAAGGTTCCATTTGTTGATATATTCCCATTTAAAAAATGAAAGAAAGCCGTTTACAACTCCCTGTAACACCGAATTAGAGCGCAGCTCTTGAGGAGGAGGAGGGAAGGTACGGAGAGGAGGCTATGCCCATCCTCCTCTCCTGCTCGCCTCCCATTTAGGAGAAAATTTTCCGCTAAATTTAGCAGGAAAATTTACCCATAATGCACGCGCGGTTACGCCGACGGCGACGCCGACACCTCTCAAGCCGGAAACAGGCGCCTAAGAGCTGCGCTCTAAAATCTCGGCGTTTTACCATATTCCTGTTTATGGTGGGCGATTCAGGCGAGCGAAATGTACTGTGAGCCGGGAAGGAGGAGCGGGTTTAATTTTATTATTCTTTATTAAAAGGTCACCTCACGTTACACGAGCGCTTTACAACAACCTCAAACTTTTTAATCTAACAAAGTCCTTTGTTTGAACTTAACAACAGTTGCTTCTCAATGCTGTTGTCCGCAAGACGAGCAAGTGGAAAAGAGGGTAGGGATTTTGAAGGCCAGTCTTGAAAACTACCCGCACTACTTCATGAAGGTCTGATTCGTTGTTCAGTTTTCAGGTGGGGGAGAAGGGGAGAGGGAATAGAGCTTAAGTTTTGTGTATCTTTTAAGTGACCAATGTTCCAGGTATAAGGTGCGTCGCTGTCTGGTAACCTGGCTTCGTTTTAACTGTATGTCTCTTTCTGGAAGTTCACTGATATGGCTGCAGTCGGCCTTAGATTTCTGGGTATATGAGGATTTGTGGAAGCAAAGAAAGTAGCTGAATTTGAGAGCCCTCTTTCTGTGTCGTTTCCTTCAACCAAAAGTTTTGTTTTTTGCGTCGCAGTCTCGGGCACTGAAATAAATTAAAAAAAAAGGATCAATGTCCACCAGCTCGCCTGCACCCGACTGTTACCAAGCAAGGACTAGACAAAAATAAACCCTAAAATTAGTAACAAAAAGTTAACGAGACCCTGCTCTTCGTAAAGTCATTGATTTTATACTTTTTTTAAAGCTTCCCCTTATAAACCAAATAAAAATTACCTCACTGGAAAAAAAAAAGAAAAAAAGAAGAAGTAACTTTGTTTTTGTTTTTCGTTTCCGTAAAAAACGCTGCAGGCTCCAGTTCTATAGTTGCTCCGATGGAAGATGGAACGGCGGCGTTCCTTCGTTCCTCCCCAAAGGAACGCGTTCCAGGAACACCGTTCCGTACAACACTGGGTAGGGCCCATGGTTAGCTCCAACAACACGGCCTTCTTTTTCGCAATTTCGCCTCCCCGACCGTGCTTATAAACAAGGAACAACAGGAGGCGCCACAGACAAAGCCGCTGAAACTATAGGGCAACCCACGACTTTTGATGTCACTCCGCTGCACTGGCGCTGCTGTCGGCACAGCGCATGTTCGCAGGCACCACAGGCACACAGTAGCGACTCAATAGGACTGTGTTTCTTAAAATCCCCTCAAATCTCTTACGACGAGAAAACACACTGGCGCCACCTATCGGGAAGCCGTGAAACAGTTCGATTATCTGCATATATCCCATTTCTTTCTCTTATCAATATTTCCTTGTTGACCTGAAAAAAAAAATCTTTTGAGAATGTTATCAACGACAAGTTCTCGTAGATAGTACGTCTACATGTGACCTCGCGAATACCGCCAAACCTTCGTTCAAGCGAAATGAAGTTCCAGGAAAACCTCACAGATGGCGCCACCGTGCCAGTGCGTTCTCTAGTTCTAAACGCAAGTTTGTGTGTGAACGGCAAGGCTCTGATTGACATGTTTGCGTTTGACTACGACTGACTACGCCACAACCGATTTTTAAGCCACTGATGACCGCTTACGACCGTCGAAAGCAGTCACGAGAGGTTTAAAACCGGTTTTTATTCTGTCCAATCGTGAGGAGTAGGAAGTGCATGAACCAGCCTAGAGTACGTCTCATGATGTTTAAAACAAGCAGGACAAGCTGCTCCCGCAAAGCCTTCCTTCCACAAATAAAAAGCCATGAAAGCGAATTTTACGGCCAGGCGGACATTATTTTCAAGAGAGAATGGAACTAATAGACGTCTAATTAACGAAGATTCCCTAATTACGTTCTAATTAGACGTTTCAGGGCACATGTTTATATTGAAGAAGTGGAAGCAATCAATATTAAAAGCCAGACCAGTTAAAAAAAAAAGAGAAAAAAATCCTGGATCGAGCACGCCGTTCTAGTTATTCAATGTCCAATTTTGATCCGGAAATCGGTCGATAACGAAACCAAACGCGCGATGCCAGCCGAAAGGACAGCCCTCGTTTGACGCCTGAGGGTAACGTGTTAATGACAAAATTTGCCTAACATAGCGCCGGAGCTGATTGCAGTCACTGTACCGGGGCTGGCAAACTAAAGCGATAAGCCACCCTCACCCTATCGAACGCGACAAGTTACTTTGCTTCGCTGCGCGATATCACTGAGAAACGGTTTAATCATGGGTACGAGCCAGGTCAAAAAAACAACCTGAACATAAACTCGCTCGGAAAAAATAGTAAATGCTGCTGGGTGCTGTGACGTAAATTTCTTAGTTAATACCTTCGTTTGACACAGGAGGGTCTCCTGTGCCAAACGAGGGCTGTCCTTTCGGCGGGCATCGCGGTTTGGTTTCGGTATCAATAAATTTCCAGAACAAAATTTGACAATTCATAAGTCGAACTGCGCGCTCAATCCAAAATTAAAAAAAAAAATACACAGCTGGTTTTAGACATTGATTGCCTCAATTTCATTGAGACAAACACGTGCCCAAAAACCTAAAATTAAAAAAGTAATTAGTGAAGTTTCATTAATTATTCATATATTAGTTGCATTCTGTGAATTTTCATTAATTTATATATATATTAGTTGCATTCTCTCTCAAATAAAATGTCCGCCGTATAACTCCCTCGCGCAGACCAAGATTGTGTAGCTTTCACGTCTTTTTTTCTTCTTCTTAAAAACAAAACAAAAACATTTGAGCTCGGAAAAATAAAATAAAAGAAAGATGAACAAATTTTGTATAGGTACATTCTATTTCAGCTTATACGAAGGGGCGCAATGAACGCTACAAGTTGTGTACCGTGTTTTCGGTAGACAAACTCCTAAAATTATCTCTCGAGACAGTTTTATGGAAATCGGGGAAAACCGAAAACCCCCGAAGTGGAGCCGCCATTAGCAAGTTTTAGAATAGGGGCCCTACAGCTTTGGGTGCCCCAAACAGTTTGAAGCATCGCAATGGGCATGCGCAGAAGTTTTCCGCATGCGCAGTGGGACGCCCCAAGCTGTTTGGGGCACCCAAAGCTGTGGAGCCCCTATTCTAAAACTCGCTATTGACTAAAAAGACCCCGAGCTTCACGCAAAGAAAATCACCATTTACTCTCGATAAATTGCCGATTTTTCGAGAATATTTTACTACAGGCGTTGGCCAAGCCGTTTTGATTCAAGAACCAAGCAACAAAAATGTTGGCTCCATGTATCAATTCCTGAGTTGCGAAATGACAACCACCGATTCAAAATGTGCACAACACACGCCGAGCAGGGTATACGGCATTACAATCGAGACTACTGCTACCGTGGCGCCATCACTGCAGCAGTTCATCAAGTCTTAAGAACCACTGACTGAAGATAGATATATCGACCCTCCCACTCCTCCCGCTTTCAATCAATGTTTATTTAATGAGATGAAGATTTTGGCCCCATAATTTGGGGCCGGCAACTTCAATGCTAGTAATGGGGTAAAGTATGATATGATATGTTCAATAATTATGAAATCTGGGCATAATGAGTAACGAAGTAAGCTATGGACGTGCTGCGTTAATATCACAAGCAAGTGCACTTTGAGAAGTACGAGATGTACAGTAGGCTACAGTGGTACAAAATATGTGTAATTAAATCTCTGCTATACCAGTAACTCGTATTCATTGAACTTAATATTTGGCCTCTATCTTTGAGTCCTTCAGAAATGCAGTTAGTAAGGCTAATGCACGCTTTTGTTTCTTAAGTCGGGCCAAGGACCTAGAACTTTGGCGAGAGAAAATGGACGATTGTCGAGTATCCCGAGACCAATCCGTAAGCGGGCGCGCCACTGATCATATCTCGGGCAGTCCATGATTAAATGTTCGACGTCTTCGACTGAGTTGTCGCACATGCAACTCGGTGTTTCTACTTGTTTAATCCGGTGAAGGAAGCTTCCCGTGTATGCTACCCCAAGTCGTAGGCGATGAATAAGGGTGTCAATTGATCTGGCTGAATAGGTGTACACTGGGCAACGGAGGTCCGGATCGATTAGATGGAGCAGGCCGTCTTGTGGGATGCTGCTAAGCCACTCATCGTGAGACATTCGCTCACGTAGTCGACAGATGTATCTTTTGGCGTCACTCTTTGTGAAAGGTGTGAGGTGGACGTTGTTACTTGTATGGGCTGCGGTAGCCAATTGGTCAGCTTTGTGATTTCCTGAAACTCCGGTATGCCCGGGGACCCACTGTAGATGTACAGTATTGCCAAATTCGATGGCATCAGAGAGCTCTAAGTAAATTTTGTGTACAAGTGAGTTGTGTTCGCCACGACTATTCATAGTCTTAATAGATTGCAAAGCTGCCTTTCATCTACCTTTTTCCCCGCTTTCATCTACCGTTTTCCCCCCACATGTTTTCTTACGGCAAATCAACGATAAGCAATGATAGAAAAAAATCAGCAGAACCCATCCTTTGGGAATGATTATCTACGTTAATGCGAATAGCATCAAACGGTGCGGAGTTATGCGCGTTCGTCAGGTGGCCGGCACACTCTAGATACGCCAGCCCACTCTTGAGGCGATTCTAAATTTGTTGACACTTTCACAGCCCTGCGCACGATCTCCGCAGCCCAGCACGTGCGTTTGTGTCACTTAGGAAGGCGAGCAAAGCACGCGCCATACGCACAAACACTCAAAATGGTACCGACCAGACTTTCTGGCGTCTCAGCTAGTCTCAACTAGGGTGCCTCAATGTCCTTCTGTTTAGGGTGATGCCACCCTTTGTAGTATCCGATGCCGACTGCACGCGCTCCCAGGGAAAATACAAAGAAATCAACGAAAACAAAATGTCGCCATAGCACAGTCAGAGCCACAAACGCGTGCAGGGACACGATGTTTCACGCGCTTCTGAACAAAAAATAGCAATAAACGTGTGGGAGAAAATGGCCAGATGTCTTCACCCTAAGCAAAGCGCACATGAAGGCACCCTAGTCTCAACCAACGGTACTCTAAACGGTTGTTTATATCTTTACCATAGGAAGCGCTTTACAGCGCTGTCACAGCTACCGGTGCGCGCGCGTTCCATGCACGAGGGCTCATTCCGCTCTCGTGAGGGTGAGCACGGCCGCTACATCACCCTCTCCCGAGCGCGGGAGAGGGTGAGCTAGGGGCCGTGCTAAGCCTCACGAGAGCGGAATGAGCCCTCGTGCATGGAACGCGCGCGATGATAAAGATATAAACAAGTGTTTAGAGTGCGTTGAATGACTGCCTTCATAGCTCTGAAGACACCTGGACCAGACGGCCTTTCAGCAGAATTTTATAAGCAACACATAGACATGATATGTCCATTCCTCCTTGAACTTTTTACAGCTTCACTTCAGTATGGCAGGTTACCTCCATCGTTTTATCAGAGTCACACTGTGTTAATACCAAAAAGCTCCGACTCTGACAAGTTAAGGACTGTTGAAGGGTATCGCCCAATAGCTCTCTGCAATGTCGATTACAAAATATTTGCCAAAATTCTTACTAAACGCTTACAATGTGCCATTTCAAGAGTGGTTGGAGCTCATCAAACGTGCGGGATTAAAGGCCGCACAATCCAGACAAACATTCACGTAGCGCGATCTGTTCTTCATTGCTGCGACAGTTTACAAGATCAAGTGGCCATGCTTCAAATTGACCTAGCGAAAGCTTTCGACCGCGTTAGCCATTTCTTTTTGTTTGCTCTTTTAGAACACATTAACGTAGGAAAGGTCCTCCTTAACGGTATAAAAATATGTTATTCCGAAGCAATAACTCGATTAATAGTAAACGGGGCTCTTTCCTCACCAATTCACCTTCACTCATCTGTAAAACAAGGATGTCCCCTGTCTCCCCTTCTGTTTGCATTATATTTGGAGCCTCTGTGTCTAAGTATACTGAAAAGTACAGACGTAAAAGGTTATAAATTGTTATCTCAAGAAGTGAAAGTTCTGGCTTATGCCGATGATGTAGCCTTTTTCTGTGTTGATAAGCAAAGTATCGACGCTGCATTACAATTAACCCAGCAATTTTGTAGGGCAACTGGAGCGCTGGTTAATACCTCCAAGTGCTGCGGACTTTGGTATGGGACTTGGGGGACAACGCCCTCGGATTATGCAGGAATGGCGTGGTCTGGCGTGCCAACTACTTACCTTGGCGCACCTCTAGAATGTGTTCGAAATAGCTCACGCTACTGGACAGAAAGTGTCACAAAAGTTAAGCGCCGAGCGGACATGTTGAAGCCTAATCATCTTTCGGTGTTTGGCCGTGCTACAGCATGTAACATTTTCCTAGTCGCCAAACTGTGGTACGTGCTTCAGGTTATTCACTGTGCCCGAGGACACCTTCAGCGTTTCCATAGGATTTTTGCGACCTTCATATGGGCCTCTTCATGGGAGCCAATGCGGCGCGACAATTTGTTTCGGTCTATTGAAGCGGGAGGACTAGGCTTAACCCACCTATTTGTACGGAAAATTGTTTCACGTTTCATGTTCCTCAGAACGTCTTCCCACCCGTTCATTAGAACCTTCCTCCAAACTCACTTGATGAATCTCCTCCCCGACTTCGTTGTTTCAACTGACCATGTGGCAATGCCTCGACCTTTTGGCTTTCTCAAAGAAGTCGTGGAAGCTTTTGAGTTTTTGAAAGTGCGATTTTCTTTGGATTATTTATTTACTGTTTCGAGAAAAGAGCTTTACCACAACCTAATAGATTCGCTATTTCCAGACCCTTTATATCGCAGCAACTATCCAAATAGTACAGATCAAGATGTTTTAAAACGAGTTCGCAGAATGCGCGTTCCCCCAACTGCAAAAACATTTTTCTTTAAGGTTCATACTAACACACTTCCCGTAAAACCATGGCTTCGTGACAAAGGGATTTTTGTACCGTGGTCGGTCAACTGTCGTTTATGCAACACGCCAGAGACTATTGAGCATTGCTTCATTTTTTGCACAGATGCATACCTTTTCTGGGATGTTCTTCAAAGGACTATAAAAAAGGACTTGTATATCAACGCATACTCTATTCGTTTTCTTCCTGTGGAAGATCCAGAAACATTCCCCTCTGATTTTTTTATTTTGCTTGGTATGCATAGTCTCTGGAAGACTCGCATGATAGACAGAAACGCTGAATCACCAAGGACTACCAAATCAAATTTTATTGAAACATGCAACCACGTAAAAAGTGTCCTTGATGAACTCGGGGAAAAGCCAAAATGGTACTGGCGACTTGAAAAGTGTCTTTTGTTTCCCGATTTCTGATACAGCCGAGTCAACCCTGCGTACCCGAAGAGGTATGCAAGTTTGTCTGAATTGTAAAAATGATGGTGAAAATTTATATGAATAAGCTTGTATAATCTCAGTGCATTCTCGTTTCAAAACTGCAACTATGACCCATGTGCCCGCCGTCTATGCTTCCATGCAATAAAGAAAAAAAAAAAAGCCTTCATAGCTCTGTGGTTAGCGCGTCTGCCTGCTGATCAAAGGGTCAACGGTTCGAATCCCGCCGGCGCCGGTCTTTTTTATTTATTTATCGACCCGCGGCGTAAGAGGTTAGATAGCCAGATAGATAGATAGATAGATAGATAGATAGATACATAGACGAAAAGTGCGTGAAGTATCCAAAGAATGCTATTCGCATTAATATTCGCATTAAAAAGGTGCCCGACGAGGTGTATTTTATTGTTTGTAAGGCACGTGTTCGAGAGCTCAGTCCCTGACCTTTCTTTCTAGCTCGCCACGTCCTCTGAAAATTGCGTTGCCATTTCCCCACCCAAAGCCTGCAGAAAAACCGGTCCCAAACGTCTGAGTACGTCCAGGTGAAAAAAAAATACTGCGAAAAAGCTATTCCAACCAATAGAGTAATAAAAACAGAAAAAAAAAACCAGCCTGTTTTGAGTTCCTAAATCACAGATTTAGCGGGAAGAATTTCCCTCACTGAATTGAGCAGGGAAATTACGCGTTTCACGTTTACGTTGGACCTCTTTTGGGACATTTTCGTTGACGAAACCCCTAACCCTAATCACAATCCATGTAAAAAAAAAAAAAAAAGAAAAGAAGAAAGTAAATGAAAAGCAGACTATTATTGTCATTGCAGTTCGCGTTTTCCACAAAACAAAAATACTACAGCCGCATGTACTTCGTTTCAGCCTAAGTAACACCAAACTTGTACATGTTACTAAAAAAAAAATAAATAACCGATTACAATTACAATTACTCTTGCTTCAAAAGTTTCCAATTAGATTACTCGATTATTTGACAGGAAAAGTAAGCGACCGTTACTTGAAAAAGTAACCATTACTTTTCCGATTACTGCGAATTTTCAGAAAAGACCGATTCTTCTGCTGCGGTTCGAAAACGGGCCTTTCGCACTGTTCATTAGAGAGATCTAGGGAACCGTTTATGCACATCCGATGCGGTACGATAGGCCCTCCGGTACACACTGCGCATGCGCGAGTCTTCTGCGGTAGCACATGCGCATTTCGTACCGGAGGGCCTCATCGCACCTCATCGGATGTGCATAAACGGTTCCCTCATACTCTACATTATTCATTTAGAATCCCCGAATTACAAACGACTCATCAACATAATACACCAATTTTGGTATACCATCCCATCCTCCTGTCGAAGACTTAGTTCGAGGTTCATCGGTCGGAAACTTATAGAAACAAACGCGGGGCCATAAGGAAGGGAGGAACTAGTAGCGGTGAAAAGCAATTTTAGTACTTTAAAATGTTATCGGATTACTCTCGTAAATACGTCCTAATAAAAGCGATAAATTTAATACAAAGCACCACAAGAAGTAACGGATTACACGTAAATTGATGCCTTGTGACGAGTATACCGTACAAGCCTGATCCGGACACAGCCCGCCGACGCTAGGAGTTCATGGGATCAATCAGGCAGCCTCAAATGCGCAAGTCGCTGGCTCTTTTACGATCGTGGTTGGTTCAGCGATGATAGAACAAGTGCAGAAACATGACGAAGTTCGTTCTGGCGCGCTTTTGATGCCGTCTAACTGGTCCCATAAGCTCGCACGGTCGGCTGCGTCTAAACTTAAGGTGAAACAAAGTATAAGACACCCGGTCTAGGTGGACCTCACAGCTTTTCGTTCTTCTCATCTCTCTCTCTCTCTCTCTATTGGCCCCAGCAAATAACGACGCCTAACAGCACGACGAAGCACATTTTGCAATAGCGAGGGGCCGTCCGGTTTAATACATTTTACAAGATCCCGCGCACTGCCACTCACTCACATACCACCAAGGTTGTCATTGAGTCATTTTTTTTTTTATACTCAGTTTCATTGTAAGTCAGAGCGTATAGTCAAAAACTAGAAAATAGAAACCCAGACAGAAAAAAAACAAAAAAAAAACTACGGCGCATTCTCCTGTGCTCGATCGGCTTACCAAACTGTATATAGCACATGCACAGAAAGACGATGAATGCAGTAGCCTCGAGCATTTGGCACAGGTTGATTGGTCCCTCCATCGGCTCATATAGCGCCGGATGCGTTCGGACCCACAATGGAACCAAGTACCCCCGATTCTCACCACTATTCGCACAGGCCCCAACAGAAAGCCCAACCACCGTATGTCGGGAGAGCCTCGACTACGCTCGAGGCAGCTCAAATTAGAGTCGAGTTTCATTTCGAGCTAAAGACGCCGGAAAAAAGCGGGTCCGTGACTGGGGGGGATACACAAACCACGCGCGTGAGGCACGGACTAAAGCTGAGCAGGCACCTAGTTTTAGAGGGAAATTAACAGTCGCCCTCGTTCCTTATCTGGTTAGGTTGGCTCAGAAACTCAATTAGACCCGAGAAACCGGGGTCTGGTCATTACGTAAAACTAGGTCCACCGACGAGACACCCGCCCCTTCCTCGCCGTATCTCCTTCTCCTAATTCCTCCTGTTAAAGTCAAAACAAAATGCCAAGGTAGAAAAAAAAAAGATGCGTTTAAGTATTGCGGTGAATAATAGCGCACCAAAACAGGGACGCAGCAAACACGGAACAAAATGACACTTCAACCCTAAAAAATCAAAAAAAAAAAAACGCTTGCGCGGTGAAGTGTTTAGGACGTTTTTAAAATATCGCAATCGAGCTAATTCCTACCCTTCCGTTACGATTTCCCTTCCATGCCCACCAGGAGCAGGCACGTAGCCAGGGGGAGGAGGCCCATCCCCCCCCACCCCCTCGAAATCTTTCATTTTGCTGGGACCTCTCTCTCCCCCTCCCGCTCATAACAGCATTTTGTCATGGGCGGCGCGCCCCGCCCCCCTCCCCCCTTTCCGAACCAAAATCCTGGCTACGTGCCTGACCAGGAGTACGTACTTTTGATGAATAAGAAGAAATAAAACCTCGTCTCGGCGTTATTGTTAAACATGGCAGACATTTGAGCAAGAGCTCCGAGAAATGGCACCGCGAGTGTCGTCTGCTTTCGTCGTCTGCTTCTGCGCCGACGCTGAGCCGACTTCGGAGCCGGCGCAACGTATTTGGACATTGGGTCTGAACTTCCTCAGAACTGTGATGAATCGAATGCGCCACAGTGGCCGGGTAACTTCCGGTTGAGTCAAATGCGCCAGTTCCTGCACTGATGAGCTAGTTCAGCTAGTTCAGCCAGTTCAGTTGAATCCAGCAGACGTGTAGTTATATACGCCTTTCGAAATTCGAGTGCCGAGTATTAGAAGATCGGAACCACTGCACAATAGCAGGACAACTGACATCGTGGAACGTGCCAATCATTCCATAAGATAGCGAACGTCGGAGTGCGGCCAACGCTGGGAGCCGACGAGCCAATCAAACCGCATGAAAAGTGCAACGTCACTGCGCTCATCAAGTTTTATATAGGTGTGATCTTTCCTCCACTCCCACCAAACGCATAAAGTGTGCCGTGACGTTGCGGTTTTAGTCCGCCATCGAACAGGGATCCCACAGCTGGCAACAAAAGGCAGTGTTTTGAAAGGGGTATGTAACACACACATCTATGTTACTAGAACAACTCAGTTGGGAAACTGCCATAGAGCATGCTTTGAAGAAGTGGCTTCGGTCACCACTCGAGAACCGAACTAATGGCGATCGCAACGCCGCCATTTCTCTCGCAGCGGCCACTGCGGGAACTGCACGTCTGCACGTATCGGACAAAACGGCGGCTTGGGCGAGTTGGTTATCCAGTAGCACAGCGCAAGTATAGAGTTACACACAAACACAAGTCACCACAGGCCCCCAAAACAATTACTCATAGTGACACAATCACAGCAGACAAAACACTCACACGTATCGGATCAGGTCGAGTCGCTGAAGGACCGGTGGCGCCATCTCGCAAAGCCATCTCGCAGTAGCAATATAACTTTCGTGCTTTGACCAGTCGCTAAGGGTGGCGCTGTTATCGTATTTAGTTAGGTCTCGGTGGAAGCGAGCGGTCTGGATTTCAAGGGTGAGTTTCCCAACTGA